>WAAE01023947.1:98445-120353 GCA_013400495.1 Nicator chloris
AGGAGAGGAGAGGAGAGGAGAGGAGAGGAGAGGAGACTGAGAGGAGATCTCAACATCTCTAAACACCTCTGACCTCAAAGGCAGGTGCCAAGAGAATGGTGCCTTTTCACCATCTCTTTTCAGTGGTGCCCAGTGACAGGACAAGGGCAACGGCTGTAAACTAAAACACAAGAAGTAGAACCTCAACATAAGGAAGGACTTCTTCAGACTGAGGGTGGCAAAGCACTGGCACAAGCTGCCCAGGGAGGTTGTGGAGTCTCCCTCCTGGGAGATCCAGAACACCTACTGCTCTATCTTCTGGCAGCAGGAGCCTCTGGTCACAGCTGCTGCTATATCTTTTTCAATAAACTCAAGTGTTGACATGTAGGAACTGATGCTGCCTTAGGGGGCTTGGAGAGGTTTTGAGAACTAAAACTAAGCATCTTTTGGCCCCAGGTGAGAAGGCAGGACGCTGTAATTTTCTAGCTAGACAAAGTGGGATTGCCTGATTGTTTTCCAAAAGGTACATATCTGACTACAGTATTACGAAGACAGTCAAGAAAGGTTAATGCAACTGTTTTCCAAGTTAACAGGCGTGGGTGGAGAGAAAAACATTAGAAATAAATTAGATCAATGAAACTGAAGGATTAAACTGCCATTTTACTTCTGTAGGTGGCCTTTCTGTAATAAATCTCACCTATATTAGCAGTGGAGGAATTTTTCATCTGTACTTGGAACTGCAGATTTCATCTCCATCATTATAAATCAGGTATTTTTCATGAATCATAAAATGTATGTATGTATGTATGTATGTATGTATGTATGTATGTATGTATGTATGTATGTATGTTTGTTTGTTTGTTTGTTTGTTTGTTTGTTTGTTTGTTTGTTTGTTTGTTTTAAACTATACAGGAAACTTATATTGTCATTTCAGGAACAACAACTCTGATTTTGTCTCAGAAAATGGATAGGTATGTCCCATAATAAATCCTAACTGATACTGTGTTAGCAAAACAGATACAGGAAGTCCAATGTGCTTTCCTTTCCATCAAAATAGTATTTTTCTGTGTTGTGGTATTCCCTGACTGCACCACTTGGCTCATTGAGAGAGCAGAATGATTCAGCGTAGCTCAGAACCAAACTTTCTTCTATCGGTAGGCACTTGAAGGGTTTGCCAGAAAAATAAACTGCAGACTGTACTCTTGTCTGAGGGTATCAGCATATACACCAGCCCAAGTATCAGCAAATTTCAGGATTAAGGTAGGGGGGAAAAAAAGAAATGTAAATAGATAGAAGTTTCAAACAAAATGATACATTTGTTGAATGCAACCTTTATTTTTTTGCCTTTTGACAGCTGATAATTTATAACAACCTGCACTAACTTATTCCCCTTCCAAATTCTTCTTTCCCTCCTCTCTCCCTTTCTATCCAGCACATGATACTACCCACAAAATTTCCAGCATTATGACAGTAACTCTCACCATAGAGGTGCAGACCTCACCTCTACCAATGGCAGTAATGCAGACCTGAGAAATATTGGTGTGAGGAGTGCTGGAAGCCACTATGAGAATATAGCTATACCAGCCACTTAGCCACACTTCAGTTTAGATACCTACACTTTTGGTACCAGCTAGAACAGCACTCCCAGGCTCATGACACCTTCTGTCCAGGAGCTGTCTGGCAGAATGGTCAAAAGTGTGCATGAAAGCATGCAACAGCACAGATAAGCACTCAGCACTTTTGCAGGGCAGAGCCATTTCCTTGGATCCAGGGGGCCACCAGGCACAGCCCAGGCCAGAGCACACCCAAACAAGGCATGGGTGCAAGGGACTGATAGGGAGAAAAATGGGGGATGAGAGCAGATAAAAGTTATGTCAATGTTACTTTATCTTTAGAGATAGTAAATGCTCTGGAATACATAAGATGATGAAAAGGTAGAACTAATATGATAATAATTTATAGAAAATTAGCCTTAAATACATGGATGAGGGTAATTAAAAGGCTTTAGCTGTCAGATGGTAGTGAGGTTCTGGCATGCACTTCCAAAGAGTGCAAACTGCTTTCAAATGGAGCTGATTCAGCTTAAGAAGGTGATTTTCTAATGTGACTGACAACACAAGAGCTGCTACATTACCTGAGGCTGCAGGTCCAGGAATGACCCTATCTAAATGCAAGGATATGTGCAGTGGTGTACCTGAGCAAGACCACCTGAAGCCCCTTTGCCAAAGAAGCTGACAGCCAACTGCTTTGCAGAGACATCCTTCTCTTACAGGCCAGTTTCTGCTGGATCAGGAGATCAGCAAACAACATCCATCCAATTCACCCTCTAATGGACTTAAACTATCAGGCTATAAGAACAATAAATCTGTGCTAAAGTCCAAATAAAAAAAATACGGTAAATTTTTAATGTATGAAGACACTGTTTTGATTTTATTTGGTTGGTTCTTAGCTAAAGACAATGGACTGGCTTGCTCTATTGGTATGCAGATGCTATTCCCATGTATACAACCATGACCAGCTTTGAGCCAGCCAGCATCATTAGGCCAACTCCTCAGTAACTCTAATCCTGGAGTTATATATTCCCTCTGGGACCAGCAGGCAGAACCTGTCCTTCTCCCAGATGACCGGTATTTTCTCTCAACTGTTTTCATTTCCATTTTTTAAAGCCCACATGGGAAAAGGTGAGATTAATGTGGCCTAACTCTGTGGCATTCGACCATTTAGCTTTGCTAAAGCTAATGGGAATTGCTTGGGGCTGCAAATGAAGCAGTGCATGAGCAAACCAGATTGTGGGCTGAAAAACAAGTATCCTATGTCTTCTGTATTTACCTGATCACAGAAGTTCCATCTGGTCTTAAGGCCTTATCTTCAGGTCAGAATTGCACCCAACAAAATTGTACAAGTGAATTTATAAAGTATCTAAAAACCTGCATTAGTATAATTCTGCCATTAATATCACTGATACTTTTCCCACCCATTAGGCACCTGGATTACCTCTGCTGTGCCATACTGCAAGTTTGTGTGTGCAATGCAGATACAGGACTGGGAAAAAGAATTCTAGAGCTTCTAACAACCAGCAACAGAGGACCAAGAGACCTTTGGTGTAACCAAAGCATGCACCAATATTTCAACTCGTGCTCAGATACAGGATTCCCTTTCACAAGCTGCTGCTGGATCACCCGCTGTCTGGATCCTCAGCAGCCAATTTGCCTTAGCAAAATCTCCATAACTCCTCTGGAAATCATGCCACACAAACAGTAATGTTTTTCAATGACTTGGAAATTCTCATGTCCTAACAAAAAGACTTGGTAAACTGGTATGACATTCTCCGGAATAAAGGAAAGCTGTGCTTTGCAGTCTCTAATAGACTGCAAACCAATTAAGAAAATTCAACTTTAGCAATGCATTTTGTTAATTTCTTTTCAGATGATTGTCTTGAAAACATCCAAATGAGACCTCACTTGACCTAGATTTAGGTAAACAAAGAGATAATTACTTCAAAAATACAATGTCACTAATCTTGGGAGCATGTCAGTATTTTTGACCAAGTCGTCAACAATTTGAGAACTCTTTCCAGGAAGTCAAGCCTGAGTGTGTGCTGGGAACAGTAAAAACCTGAAGCATTCTCTTGGGGGTGTAATGAATAGAGTAAATTCTTGCTGTATTAAAGCCCCAAATTAGACTTTGCACTGTCTACAAAAATGACTGGGTATAGCTGTTGCAGGGGACACCTGGAGAGGAAGAAGTGCTGCATAAACAGGCTGCAGGAGCAGGGATGCCTCAGCATTATCTTTCCAGGCTGATCCAAAACTCACCCCTTGGGTGTTCTGCTGTCTTCCAACATCTCCCATCCAGCTGCGGGAAGGATGTGAACAGGTCCCAGAAAAATACAGCACAGGGACAACCTTCCAGGTGACCAACAAACTCAGAAAGGGGAGGAAGCAATTGCAGTGTCCTGCAGATTTTTCCTTCAAAACATTGTAAAATTAGTATTAGTCCACATGAGATATATGTCTTGGTATGGGTTTGTTTTCTTAACATGTTCTAGATAGCTGTAGTGCTCTGTGAACATGTGATGTGTGGTTGTTGAGGCAAATGCTGGGGTTTGGGGGTTGAAAAAAATAAATGCCAGATGTGCCTTTCACTTTCTTCATGGCAATGCTACACTGTACCCTCATCTCTGAGCCACTTTCAACTGTGCATGAAGGAACAACTTATGTTCAATTGGCACAACAAGCCATTAGTGAGGCCAGACTGAGCATATACAGCACTTCTACTCTTTTTTGACAGGAGGATATGCTTTGCAACAACAATATAGAGTTTATCTTTCTAAATAAATTTACCTTTCAGCAAAGATTCCTGAGAAGAAGGCTTCCTAAAGGTGCCTTACTTGCTGCAAATGCTGCAAAATGTTTAATTTTCTGCAGTGTTTTTGTAATAAAATTCTCCACAGCAGGTAGATGCTTGATCTTGCTGCTTTTAAGCAGCAATTTTATTCTGGTTGAAAAAAGTTTGAGCAGCCAGTCAGAAATCTGGATTTCAGCAAATTGGTGTTTCCATGCAAAACCCAACCTTGTTTGATCTGCTCCACATTGCACCCACTGACAGTCTGGCCCATTTTTTGTGCAAGAAAACTTGAACTTGCAGTAGGAGAGACTAAACCATTTCCTTCAAGCACCAGGATCACATACTCCATTTTAGAGACAAGGAAATGAAGCACAAAAAAGAAAAAAAATTATTTGTCCCAATACAGGAAGACAGGCTCAGAAGGATTTTTTTTAAAACGTTATTTTGTTTGTTTTTCACAAGGGATTGTTTTGTCAGCTTGAGACTCATATAGTAATGATTTCTATTTCCATGATTCCAGGGAGTGGAAGATGGAAGGATGGAAGACTGAAGGTGGAGGTGAAAGATTTGAGGACTTATTTCCTCCAAAAACACAAAGATGGACATCCCCTAACTGCTAAAGCCAGGCGTGTGATTTTCTTTACTTGCACCTGACTGTGGTTCCTCATAAATCCCCTGATTATATCTCAGAACTTTTGTGAAGACATACACAATACTTTCAAGAAGTTTAAATGACCTTTCTCATATCAAGTGGAATTAATTGAGACATGTAATGACAGTATTTTTTCCTCAGAAAATTGCAGTTTGCCAGAAGTAAAGCATTATACAGGAAAATATGTATTCCAAGAACTTATTTTCAAGAGCATTTTATAAAGTCTTGAAATTAGCAAAATAAAATGTCTCAGGACTTTTGATACTCAAAATTCTGTTTCTACAGCTCAATACTACTTTATTTAAAAATATAACCAATTTAAATTCAAAGCCTTTAGTCAGGGTGGAAAAAAAGTGCTGCCACATCTGACAACCCATTCTACATAATTTTTGTGTGAATCAATTACACCATGACACCAAGAAAAAAACAGATCCTGTAAGCAAAATTCATCACTTCTCTGTGTCTGGGGTAGTCAGTTAAAACAGTGTAAAATGGGTCTGAGCATTATTACTTGTTTATGAATACCATTGTTCAGCAAAACACCATTACTTAAGTAAAAATATGTTTTAAGGAACAGCTGTAGAAAGCTGGTTTTCTGCCATCTGGAAAAAATGAAGCAGATGGATTCTAAGACATGTTTGTGACATTTGTAATATAGATATGATGCCGTATGCATGCAGAAAATGTGCAGGTAATGGTTTTTCCTTGTGAGCGTATGAGGCATTTCTTGGTGATTTATTGAATTCCTTTTCTGCAAAGGTAAGGAAAAAAAATTATGAGGGTCTGAGCAGGGGAATAAATCTCCCAAAGGTGCTCTCTGCCCCTCAGTGCAGCACAGCCTCAGTGTCCCACCAAGGTGGCTTTTAGTGCTGGAGTGCATTCAGACACCATTAATCCCCTGCTTGTGGCAGTCCTGCTGCGCTGGTCACCCCACTCCACACTGAGCAGGATGGGGCTGAGGTTGCAGGAAGGGGGTGCAAGGAAACCAGACCCTTGTTTTCTGGCCATGCTGCTGAGAGTCAGAATGGATGATGGTTAATAAAACAAAAATAAGCATACCATGGGGTATGTAAGGTCACAGTGCATGACAAGCTGGGGTAAGACACGAGCAAGTCTGGGAAACATGTTTTTTTCCTGAATAACCCCATAATTGTCTCATCCACCCTGCTGGTACATTCACCTACTTTAGTGGGCATTTACAGTTTCTGTCCTGGAGACTGCTGACTAAAGTGATAGCCCTGCTCTCCCTTCCTGCCCCATCCTCATCTCACCGAGGTGTCTGCCGTGAAACACCTGGCTACAAGAAGGGCACCCGTGGTGTGTGTGTGCATGAATGCACAAGTGCATGCTTTCAGAAGATGCAGCTCACCATGATGTTTTCCCAGCATCTCCACCCAGTGCAAGCAAAGCTTCAAGAACAGGCAGCCTGGAATGGAGGCTGTGTCCAAAACTGATTAAATCTTGTATTTTCTCTGGCTTCACTTAGGGTAAAGAACCAAGACAGAGGCGCTCTCTCCTTTTCCCCTCTGCAGACCAAATCTGAACCAGAGAGATGAGGGAAATCCATGTGCTGTGCTTAGCAGAGGCAGTGTGCACCCAGAGATGAGGAAGGATGGGTGGGAATGGGGTGTATTGTGACTCCTACCATTCCTTCTACCCACCCATGTTCTCACCTGTAGCACTTGCCTGTCCTCTGCCAGCCTGCAGGAGCTGCCAGCATCTCTAAAGCACCATGCTGGGCATCTTGGTGCCTGGCTGCCAGGATAGATGCCTTTGATTGTAGGCACCTTGGCCAAATGCATTACCTGACATGTTGAGCATGTTTAGTGTAAAAACTCATTTCTGCCCCTAATCAGCAATAAATTTTGCCAGGAATATGTTCACGTCAAGGGTCTGTCAGTCACTCTAAAGGCTGAACATGGGCTTCATCATGCCTACACATATGTGGGAATATTTTCAAGTGCTTACACACATCCATGCAATACAGCATCGTAAAATGAAACAAAAACATTCACACATTCTGTTAGAGTAGGCAGACATGGACATTATCAAATAATATGGCTGCAGTTATAAATATATTATTTAAATTTACAAATCTGTCGGCTTATATCTAAAAGCTATTATTTACTTTGTATCTAAAAGCACCTTACATCATACACACATAATAAAGAAATGGAAAGTCTGAAATACTCTACAAGCATGGAACCTCATCACCTTCTAAGATTTAGGAAAGAAAAAGTTCATATGGAAAATTTAAACTTGGGTTACCAGGATGGATTAGAAGATCTAAAACATATCAGAAAACTGAAGTCTTTTTTTAAACAGTACTCTTTGTATAATATGCTGTAATTCAACAGAGTTATACTTATCACAGTACTTTTTCTAGTGTAATTCAGAAGCATTTTGCAATGGCTATTCTCAGTGTGAACAGATTTCATCTGGTTTACCATAGGATTTATGTTTCAGAGATACAACACGGAAATGATACAATTCAAAATGTGATGCACAATCCACTTCTACACACCCGGATTAGTACTTTTGAACTTCAAGCTTCATTAGTTATTTTCACAGGGAATTATTTAGAATTTTTAGTATTTGCTGTAATGTTTGTCTCATCTTCAAGGTGGATTTTATTAAGCTAAAATTTTTAAATGAGCAGCCATTGAGAATACACCCTCATGTAGCAGTAATCAGCTTAGTGACACGGTGAGCAAAAGAAAGGGCAGAGAAAAAATTTTTTCTGCATCCACGGACAATTTAGCCTCACGTGGATTTCTTCCTCATGGTCACCTGAGCTTGAGAAATATACATGGGCATTCCCTGCTTGAAGATTTCACTTCTGTCCTATTTGGTTGCTCTACATTCCTGAGGGCTCACAGATAAAGGATGGAATTCCACTCAGTGCTGAAAGAAACTAGAGTAAAACTAAGATGAATGGGGGAGGGTAGAGAAACCAAACAAGCAAATCCTGTTTTATAGCTCTAGTTCATCACTATTTCAGCACATTTTGTCTTCTGTGTTTAATAATTACTTCTTCTTCTCTGCAGGAAGAGGTAGCCTTTAAAGTACACAACCAGCAAATTAGGACAGTTAGCTTCTGGTTTCAGCTTTGGCACACTGGTTTTTTGGCTGTGTGGAAACTACTTCTGTGCTGGTTTTGGCTGTGGTAGAGTTACTTTTCTTCATAGTGGCTAGTATGGGGCTATGTTTTGGATTTGTGCTGAGAACAGTGTTGATAATTCTGGGATGTTTTTGTTATTGCTGAGCAAGGCTTGCACAGCATCAAGGCTTATTCTGCTTTTCATACTGCCTTGCTGCTGAGGAGACTGGGAGTCCATAGGAGGCTGGGAGGAGACACAGCTGGGACAGGTGACCCCAAGTGACCAAAGGGATGTTCCAGACCATGTGGCATCATGCTCAGTATGTAAAATGGTGGGGAGGAGGAGGAAGGGGGGACATTCGGAGTGATGGCGTTTGTCTTCCCAAGTAGTCATTACACATGATGGGACCCTGCTCTCCTGGGAATGGATGAGCACCATTACCTACCCATGGGAAGTAATTAAATAATTCCTTGCTTTGCTTTGCTTTGCTTTGCTTTGCTTTGCTTTGATGTGTGGCTTTTGCTTGCCCTATTAAACTGTCCTTATGTCAACCCACGAGTTTTCTACCTTTTGCCCTTCCGATTCTCTCCCCCATCCCATTGGAGGGGGAGTGAGTGAGCAATTGTGGGCCTTGGTTGCTGGCTGGAATTAAACCACAACAATGCCCTTCCTACCTACCCTGACTTTTACAAATGCCAGGGAGGTTAATAACCTAGGCAGGGAGCATAAGTATTCACCTCCCCACTCCAGGGGAGCAGCCCAGGTGCCCTGCAGCCAGTCAATCAGAGGGATGCTCTATCCTCCTTGCAAGCAAACTGGGAGCAGAAGCCCATCTTCACAGCCACTCATTACCATCACCTCTCTCTCTCCCATGACCTCAGAGAAACTGCAGACCCTTACACAGGCACCTTGCTTTAGATGCCCAAGGAGGAGAGTGTGCCCATCCTCCCGTGTCCACGGGTTGAACAACGTTTTCATATGTAATTGAGAAGAGGTTTTTACCTTGAGATTAACCACAGACACTTATTTTGACATTTTTCATTTAAATAAGCTAAAATTCTAGCAATCAATTGTAAGCACACCAATAATAACCACTTTTTCCTGATCAATAAATCAGTTTTACATTCTTATTGGCATTAGTGGGAAGGTGTGAATAATTGAAGTGCATATTGGAAGCATTATGTAAGAATAAGGTTTGGTTCCTATAGTTCACTTTTGTTGCAGTTTTGTACTTGGGTGTATACAGTGCCCAGTCCCTTTACAGAACTTTCACCCAGCACTGAAAATCAGCACTTAGAAAATCCATTGAAGCTTTGGGCTTCTTACTTCTAAAAATTGACCTTAAGTTACCTCTTGCTTAGAAAGTCCTGTATGTCTCAACAGCAATCTTTCGGTGTCTCGAATGTTACGTGAAAGATCCTGTGTGACACACTGTTAACCAAGGGAAAAGGAATGAGATATCACCCTTTGGACACAATGAGGAATGTCAATCTCATTATATCCCTTTTGCAAGCTTGCATGCTCTGTGGTTGCTGGTGGATTGACCTGATGTTCAACAACTCATATGTACAATTTTGAAACAGATGAGAAGAGTAAGACATGAAAAATTGTGGGGACAAATGCAATATTGATGGATTTCAACTTGTAATTGCATTGTTTAACCTTTTGCAGTCCTGCAACTTGTCTCTGATACTCAAAAACATGATGTACTTTCTCCTATCTATTATTTGCAGTAGGCTACTGAAGAAAAAAATCCAGTGAGGTATGCCTCTGAGTCAAAATGGTCTTTGCCAGGAATAACAGCAGAGCTCTTGCACCAGTGCCTCATTAGTTTATGGAAAACAGGTCCCTAAGGAAATGATGGGGTGTAAATAAATTTTAAACAGTTTAGTCTTACAAATAAAGGGGATGCCAGATCTTTAAAACAGTGGAGGCTCAATGATGCCTTAACACTGTGTTTCACGTATCATCAGTTTTAGCTAGGTTCTCCAAAATGTTTATAAGTACCATAGAATGACACAGTTACAGATACATGCTTTTAACCTGCAAAGTGCACATGTGCTCTTTATCATCTCTAAGGGGTATTTTTACTAGTGACAGCAATCCCTGTTAGATATATTTGATAGAGACACAGAAGGATTGCTCTGCCCCTTGGCACTCCAATCCCACTCTGTGCTGCCCAACAAACTGACTCGCTTTGTGATCATGGGTCATACACAGACATCACAGGGCCAGGGCAGAGCATGCTGAATAAAATCTTCTCTGGATAACCAGGGAATTCAAACTGCTGGACAAAATCCTCCTGCCAACAGAGACTCATGTAGATAGCTCACACAGGTTTCTGAAGATCCCTTACCTGGAATCAGTCTAGTAACCACATTCACTCCCTCCATGCCAGCTCCATGGATCTCAACTGCTGATCCAGCTTGTGATGAGTTTTCCCATTTGGAAAGATCCCAGACTTGGATGACTCCCTGGGAAAGGGTGCCGAGATATCCAAAAAACAGGTGCCAACTACAACATAGGAAGTGAGGCTTATCCACATATATCCAGGGGTTCTTATACAACTTGAGAATCCTTCAGACAACAGATGTCTGAAGACAGATAGAAAGGATTCATGAGTTAGACTCTAAGATAGAGCTATATAAAATATTGTGTAAAATCATGTCGAGGTCATGTGAAATATTTGTTTAGGAAAGTAATTTAACAAAAGATAAGCAAAACCAGTGCCCAGAGATTTATATGAGAAAATTTCCAACAGCACAAAAAGACTAAATATATCACCAACAAAAAATCCTTCAAAGGTTTTATGTGCAGTGGCAAATAAATGTCCTCTGTGGCAAATCCCATCCAGGTCAGAGACAGTAAGAGAGAGTACACCTTTCTTACCTTTCAGATCACCGGGAAAAGGTGTCATGCATCACTTGGATGAGCTACCTAAGGCCAAACAAATCTGTGATATCCAAACCTCACATGCCACCACTGCAGCAACTCCTCTCGTATTCTGGTGAAGCAATAATCCTGTCTTGTGTTATAAAATACAGGCAGGAGGCAGTACCTTATTCAAAGGTGATATTCACACACATTTTAAATTCTACATCTCAAAGTTCATGGCAAGTGTGTTTCTGTGTCCTTTAATAAGACATCCCTTATTGCTCAAGGCTTCAGTGCAGCGATCTGACAGCAATAGGCCCTGTTTCCACTTAACACATAGGAGCAGGATTACATCCATCCTGAGCTGCCAAAAATTTATGAAGCAAAAATTCTCTAGAGAAAGCCATAACTTTATATAACATTACGGGGTATTTACATTTACAGTGGGATGTGGGACTTCTCCATTAGCAGATATGTGTGAGAAAATATGTGAACCCAGCCATCCTCCTTGTGCCTGTACATCTGGGAAAGCTACTGCATATCAAAGATTTCATCTGAAGGCTGCAATAACTGTTTTTACTGGCTGTGCTATTCCTCTGAGCCAATATCAGCACTGAACATTTTTGTTTACAATGTATTTCCCTGTTTTGGAGGTGAGAATGGGGTTTATCCCCATCACCACAATCAGGAATAAACTCAGTTACAGGCATGACTATCAGGAGAAAGCACCCATTCAGAGGTTCACTCAGGTAACTCATGCTTCACAAACATGCTCAGCACAAAGAATTCCCCAAGAGAATATGTGGAGCTGTAAATTAAGCACCTTTGGAAAAGCCACAAATTTTTATGTGCTAATTTGAGCAGGACAGTTTCAATCTGAAATTTTTGATTGTGGCCATGGACAAGTCTCCCCCGCCTTTGCTTCATGGGATGCAGAGCAGAGAGACAGCATGCTCCCACCAGCCCCAGGAGGAACAATGCAGGTTGTCTAACACCACCTTCAGCCCAGGCAGGACAAGGAGGAGAGCTGGAAAAGCTCTGCCAGACCTGACAAGGAGGGACTTCTTACAAGTGAGTTTTTGAAATATTGCAGGAAAGATTTTTCTGCAGGAATAGACACTGGTGTCTTGAGTGCTGCTGAATAAAAATAAAAAATAAAAGCATTTGGAAATCTTGTCATTTGTCCATAGACAGGATAAGCATTTTTCTTTTCTCATTAGGATACTTTAGTTCAAACAGACTGTATTAATGAACATGCCCAGAAACCTCTGTGGAGGACTCCAGACATCCTCAGACATGGGCAGAGGAGCCCCCCTGTGTCAGTGCTGCTCTCGAGAACAGCACTCCAAGCCTGGGCATTGCAACAAAATTGTATCTGCTCAACTAAACCAGCCAAGCTGAAAGGATAATCCTCCCAGGTCTGTGACTGTCCTTGTAATCCAGTTGTATCTTCTCTGTCCAGCCTCATATTCAAGACTGAGAAGCACCATCACATTCTGGGCTAAATATTTCACTAGCACAAATGCAGTTCCCCAGAGAGTAAATGTTGTGTCCATTCTCTCTTATTTACTGGTCCAGATGGAGAACTGGTTGCCACTGGCACAAACACAAGCACTGCCCTGGTATGTCCCAGGCCCAGAGCCCAGGCAGAAATTACCTGCAGAGCCAGCCCAAAGCCCAAGCACTCCTCCCACACAGAGTTTTAGGCAGACTGGCTGCTACAGACACATCTGCAGCACACTAGTTAACATTTCTGATGTCTTCATAGCTCCTTGTGCACTCCCCTGGCTCATCCAGCTCTGTTTGAGGGGACAGAGAGGGCAGGGGCTGCCTGCTCTGCCTCTGGCAAGGCAGCAGCAGCAGCAGAGCAGGGCAGTGTGGGTCAGCAGGGTCTCTGACACACCATACTGCTGGATTTCCTATTACTCCAGCTCTCAGGTCTAGTGAAAAAGGTGCACAGTCTAGTGGGAGATAAATCTACCATGCACACACTGAGGAATAAGCCTAGTGCTAGGTGACCAGCAGGAGCCTGATTCACTCCCCCTGTGAGCTTAGGCACTAACTGATCCCACAAAAGGTGCCAGGGGTCTCCTGTGACAGCTGAATAGGTGATGCGCCACAACAGCAAGCCATCCATCCTTTCCAGTGTTCTCAGGTCATGTCTGAAGGTAAGAAGATGACTTTTAGTCAACTGAAGCAGCAATAAGCCAAATACAGTAACTGATGCAGCATTATCCAGACTTTTCGACCAGAAAATTGACAGAAAACCTGTCTGATTCCAAACTCCAGACCCAGGAGCCTGAGATACCAGGTGATCCTTAAAATTGTAAAGGACACATAATTCAACACCACTACAGTTCGTATGCCTAAACTATAGTTTGAACCTTCATTTAACATTTAACTGGAATTGTCTAACATATTCCAATCTTTAGTGGGTTTCCAGTGACTAAATTGTACAATAAAATTGAATTAAAAGCCTCAAAGAGGTGGAACTCAAGGCACTATTTGTTCCTCCTCATTTGCTTTTGTGTGTTACTTGGATTTAGCTGTAACAACATTACATAAAACACTGGTGCATGTTCAGTAATGCCTCTGGAACAAAAAAAAGATGATGATAGGAGATCTCACTACAGCTTCTGCTATTAAGTCTTTGGGAGAGGTGAGAAGAGATTGCTCATTAAATAAGTGTTATAAAGCATTCAGCACTGACAGACTAGTTCAGAAGTAGAAAGTCAAAGGTCAACTGTTCCCACTAGAAAAGTATCTATCGCAACCAAGCAGTTATTATTGCCTACTGTCACAGCACCCTTCTCAGAAACCAGGGAGAAGTCTTGGAGAAGCTACAGAAACAAAAACAACAGTGATTAATCAGTACAGCAGTACATCAAGGAGTCAAGATGACAAGGCAATCAGAGAGCAGTTCTGTGCACAAAGAAGAAAGTATCTGGAAGCTGCTTTTACTGTAACCACTAATGAGCATACGTATGTAGACTGAGTTAAAAAACAGGTTTTGGGTCTGTGTCATCTGATGAAACATTTCACAGAAAAATTAAGAGTAATTTTAATTGCTTCTTGAAGGTAATAAAAAAATTACTTTTCCTACATTTTTATCTGTATAAAGTATTTAATGTGCTCTACAACACAGCACACTGTAAATATTACTGAAAAGCAGAATCTGACTCATAAATTATTGGCATTTTATGCCAGACAAGCTTGTACTAATGTTTAAAGAAGCAGATCACCTGGGAGAAATGTGTTCTACCAGTTGCAGGAGAAACTAAAGAGACAATTAATGGGCATTGGCTGTGCAGCACATATTGTTCCCATGTTGTTCAGGCCAAAGTTGACTGCCTGCCAATAGATATAGAAGTAATTGTCAGCCAGATTTACAGTTACTTTTTCATTTGCGCAGCAAAGTAGAAAGGTTGAAAGAGTTATGTGTTTTGTTGGAGGTCGATGCTAACAACTGATCGACCATAGCATCCTGCACCGGTGAACAGTAAATACACAGAACACAGACTTCACATTTTTCTTGATTCTGGAAGTTGTTCTTCATGGCAGAAAGCTGAATTGCCTTCTGATCATTAGCAACAGTTTCTTTTATTTTACACATCCATTCATAAAGCCATCCTTTCTGTTGCCAAACTAGGCACCAGTAAAGTTCTAATTCTACCAGTGATGGAAAAAAAGAGTATTTTTTAGCAAGCTGCACTTTAATGTAATGAAATGAAGGGCATGGTCCTTCAGCTTGTGGCAGAACTGCTAGCAGTTCCTGAGTTGGCCACTCTTGTATGTGAATGTGGATGGGGTTATTTAATCAGACTTGTTTGACTACATTCTGATATATATCTCCACTCTGCAAAAGTATAAAATGGGAAAGTAAACATTCTCTGAATGTCCAAGAAGTTGGCAAAAATAATCACATAAAGGCAGAAGGTTAGAAGTATCTTTGCAGTCTTCAGGAAACCCTGCTGCCAATAATATTACATGGGCTGACCACATTTATCATTCAAACACAGAAAACAGAAGACAAAAATTACTCTGAAGGAATGAAAATCCAGAAATCTTGCGACTTTCTTCCAGGCTGCAAAAGGGATAAACACTTCAGGATCAATATGGAGATCCAGGTGGTCAATATGCAGATGTGTCTAGAAGGTACTGGATTGAAGAAGGATTCATAAGGTCTTCTTTTTGGTGGCTTTCTGTAATACCTCTAGAACCCTGAGTAAATTCCCTCCTGCATTAGTATATGGAAGGCAATGAGATGCATCATCCCATCAAGGTCAAGGACATCCATTACTAGACTACCTTTTGCAAAAATGTCTGTACCTCTTTATGGGTTCCTTCACAGCTCCTCCTGGACAGTCCCACAGCCTTCTCCTGTTGGCAAAGCCTCCCACTGGGGCTCACAGGAGGGCAGTGCTTCTGCTTTCCTTATTCCCAGCTAACACAGCATGCAACAAGCTTTGGCTGCCTTGTAGCTGCATCCCGCCAGCTAGTGCTTGCTTTGTGCTCTGACAGTACAAACTGTGACACAAGTGGCTCTTTCAGCCTTCTCTGAACAGGGTCTACAGCTCCTGAAGGAGAGTGCAGTTTGTAAATATGACTCTGAAACAGTCTGGTGCTATCCACACACGTTTGTGAAAACATTTCATAAGCCATGTCAGCTGGAAGTAGGCTTAACTGTCCTCTAGCAGAGGTGAAGTTCTTTGTCATGGCCAGTGTAAGCAGAGCTTAATTTCAGCAGAAGTTAGTTGAGCTAATTTAGGGGCAACTCTAAATTTGTAGGATGAATCCATTAGGATTTGCATTCCCACTAGCATTTAATACTGTGGCAAATATTACTCATTAGAGTAATTGCTGTGTGTTTGTCACAGACACTGCAGGCCAGAATCAGTAGGCTGCAGTTCCTCAGCAGTACTAGACTCAGAAATTATGGCAAATTTTGTATATCAAAGGGCAATAAGTGATGATGATGCTTAATAAACATGAAAATGGATTTAGAGATATTTGACAACATTTTTCAGTCTTCCTACCCCATGGAAAGGAAATGTGAAAATTCTAATATAACCTCACACACTATTTTGTGGGGACTAAGGGATTCCAAGGCTCATCTTGGACTCTGAGAGGCTTTTCATATCATCCTTGTATTTTCTGGTGCACTTTATTAAAATGAGCAACAGTAGAAAGAGTAGTTCAAGCTTTGGGTACAAAGGTCAGTAGAACATAACATTCCTATATGTTTAGGGTAGAAAAGAGAGAAGTCTGGACTCTTGGGACAAGCATGATCAGTTCTTCCTCCAGGAATACCATTGTCATGAGGGGTGAGGGAGAAAAAGTCAGAGGCAGAAAATACATTTCTTTTCCACTGCAGAGAAAACTTTCCCACTAGCAATGAAAACATCAATTCTCAGTTCAAATCATCAGCACTGATGCTCCATGACTCCACTGCATCAACCTTGCAGAATCTTCCAAGAAGGGTACCTACTAACTTCCCTCTTTAAGGAGGGATTTCTAAAGATGAGCTTCTTGGAAACCATGAAATGTGTGACTTTTCAATCAGTTATGTGTATGATAAATCTGTACAGCTTGGCACACATTAGCACACATTACCCCTACTCAGTAATACTTCCTCACCATTCTACTTTCATTTTCCACACCACACAGTGACCACAGAGACTGACAATAGATAATAAGATAATGTTAGCCTGAGACCTTCAGGCTAACATTAACTCAAAGAGGGGTAACACACTGTCTAGCAAAGAAGAAATGGTCTCACAGCAGGGACCCACTATGGCCAAATGGTGGGGAAATAATTTTCCCAGAATAATTGTCTTCTCTTTTACACAGGAAAAAAAAAAAAAAAGAAACAACTAAGAATGTTAAGAGGTTTAGAAAACATGACCTGTGAGGAAAAAGCTGAAGGAACTAGGTCTGTTTTGCCTAGAAAAGAGGAGATTGAAGGGGCAGTCAATGATAACTGTTTTCCAGTATGAAAAAGCCTGTTGGAGACAGATATGATGAACTGTTCTCTGTGGCCATGGAGAAAAGGACGAAAAATTATTTTGCTTTAAAGAAGATTTCAGAGCAATGCAGGAAAGGAGGGAAAGAGTTTTCAGTCTAGGAGGTCAGAGCTAGCCGTGGATCAAAGCTCCAATCTATTGGGGAAGACAGTGCAGGTTGTTAAGAACAAATCAGACATGTCATAGAATCCTGCTGTGATACAGGTGATGGGACATTTTGTGACCCCTTCCAGTCCTACAGCTTTGTGACTGAGCTTTGATACGGATCAGACTCACATTGAATCCAATGGGTTTCTCCGTCAAACCACTACTTCAAAATCAAAATAGAAGATTGCAAATCAGATCATGATCAGGTTAGCCAGTTAGAACAAAATTTTTGTTCCTAACCCTGACTAAATACAGAATAATCACTAAAAGAAGCAGGAATTGGATGTGCTGAATCTTTGCTTTACTTTCAGAAGACAGACCATTTGCTGTGTGACAACATAAAGAGAAGTCTCCTGGGTGTGCCTGAGCGATAAAATACAATTCTTTGGCAGCAGCAGGCCCAACAAGACTGTAAGGCTGGTTACAATGTTGTAAATCCAAGATAGCGCAGAAGAAACCAGTAGATTTATAACAGCATAATTGTGACCAGCATAGAAGCCATTGTATTTTCACTTGGGAAACAGTACTTAAGCATTCAGCAAAGGTTCTGTTTTCTCCCTTCCAGCTTTTCACATGATTCTCTGACACATTGCTGGGGATTTTTTTCCATGCTCAGACTTCACTATTTTTTTAGTCAGAGGTTTCAGTCAACTTTTAGGGTGACAGGGTAAACCATACATCTGGTTGTTCAAGTGTTTTCAGATTTTATGGTGATGTGTTGTGTCTCAAACCCACTTCCACCTGTGATGGCTTCTCAAAAACCCTAGCAGTGCCAGCATACCTTAAGCAAGCCTGGAGTGCCTATAAGAGAGGCAAGCATGCTGACCACCAGCTCATCTGTATTATTCTACACATGTTCCTAAATTATAGCTGCCTCCAGGTCTGTTTTAATCTTGGCTGATGAAATATTCCTACAGAGCATGTTCAATTGGCTGTTGTTTGAACACTGCATGGGCCCCCTGTTTGAAAAGACCCTTTCCAATTCATCTATAGCGTGTACCACAAAGTGTTACCATTCCCTTGAACACACCTGCAACACAAATAAATGCAAAAGACAGAAGCTCTTGGGGACATGGTTTAATGGTTAACATGCCAGTGCTGGATTAATGGTAGGACTCAATGATCTTAGAGGTCTTTTCCAACCTAAATGGTTCTATGATTCTAAACAAAAAGGATCCTGATTTCCTATCATGGCTCTCATGCTCCCCTATCCTCAGCTATTCTCCAAAGGAAGAGTCAGTGGGTTTAGAACAAGATTGATGAAAAGGCTGTTGAAAACAAGAGTCTAGACCCCAAGGAAATCTGCCATTGGATGAACCTTAGGTCATATTTCCTCTGCTAACCTTTGACAACAGTTATCTCAAGCTGTGCTGTTACCAGATCTGTGTGGACTTGTTCCATCCTGCCTTTCCCTTTGTCCTATTCACAGAGCTCAGCTGAACGACTTACTTGTTTTACAGATAAGAAGACTTTTTTTGGCCATCTGTGATCTTCTTGCTCCTCACCAAAATGAACCATCAAGACCTTCTTTCAGTGTAACTCTGGAAAATTATGAACAATTTCCAAGTCCTTCTTGCATCACCAGCATGCTGCACCTGGAGGTTTCTACATAGATAAGTCTAAGCAGGCAGAACCTGCTTGTCACCAGCACAGCTGGAGTAAGTTGCCCACACACTCAAATGCTGCCTACCCTGAAGTCATAAAACCTTAGGGAAGCAGAACCTGCAGCATATCACAGGCCCTAGTCCAGATACAAGTATTTCCAACCAGGACACAAAACTATGCAGGACCTAGAAACTCAGACATGGGTCTTGAAAATTCAAAGCCACCTGAGAGATAAAGAAATGCATTGATTTTTCGAGAATATTTTTCTCCTTTTTTAAGATAAAAATGGTGTGTTCCATCTTTGTGCACATGACTAGTGTAAATTGAATACATAACCTTCAAAACATGCAAAAAGTGGGATTTCCATCTGTACTTAGTGCTCAGTTTATCATGTTCTCACTGAAGTCATGGGAGATACCCATTTCAACAGGGCAGAGGTAACAGCAGTTGGGATAAGTGTTACAGAAAACAAGATAGAATGGTAGCTCGATTGCTTGGAAAGAAATTCCCTCACTTGCTCAATACAGATTCACTATCTGCTATGTCTTTCCCTCCCAGCCCTGTCTTACTGCTCTTACTCTGCCCTTATTTTACTTTTTTACCCCCCTGACAGTCATTTTCCTGTTGCAGTTAGCCACAGGAGAGTGCCAAATTCCCTCTTATAATCCCTACAGGAACTCAGATTTCAGAATAAACAAGGAAGCCATAACTTGCACAATGATGCCAATAGCGATTTTCAACATGTCAATAAGAATGTTGAAACTGTGTTTGGGAGGAGACTTGGTAATGTATTAACTCTACTGGCAGGCCATGCGTTAGGTTTTTAATCATAGTTTAATTTTACATTTATTACTTTAATCACGCTAAATCAGAGAGATTTGATCTTCTTTTAGTTTCAAAGGAGACATTAAGAAATTAAAAATATTGCTAATTTTTCATACACATAAATACTAGTAACACTTAGCTCCTTAATCACCAAGAAATGTATTTCACGTGTCACCACTGACCCATCATATAATGGTAGCTGTGGTGAAAAAGAAAGACATGATAAATTTAGTATGTTCTGCATACATACTGGTGAACAGTAGAGTTGAGAGTTAGCTAATTTCTTTTCAGATTCACTACATTCAGGCCCGATTAATTTGCAAGGTGCATGGCTTTTGTAAAGAGACAGAGCTCTGTAGAGCTGCTATAAAAATACTTTATTTGCAAAGGGTTGAGGTAATGTGTGGACGAGCACATGACATTTAACACTCATATAGGAAAGAGTAAAAACATGGCATTTCCAGTCATAGATGCTATGATCGTTCCCAGATGGTGTCAGACAATATCTATGCAGTGATACCAAACAAAAAACTGATACTCTTCCTTATGTTGAAAAAACAATAAGGTGTGCACTGAATTAATATCGAATTAATCTCAAATTTCTCCATGTGTTTGTGTAGTCAGATACATACCCTTTGTGCATTTACACATGAAAGCATATATTGGGAAAAGATTGCCAAGAAGGAATTTCTTCCAGTTATGAAGCTTCACATTAAAAAATCACAGCCAACACTCTGGATGTGTCAATGAAAAGGTGGCTATGCTCCAGGGAAATGAAAATTTGAATGGACATTAAATGTGGTCTATTCTGGAAGGACCAAGAGGAGAAAAATAATTTTAAGTTACTTAAGATATTATAAGTGTTTTTGTCAGGAAAACACCCTTGCACCTCTCAGCCTTGCTCATGTAGCAAACCTGGTGCCATTTAGACAATTTGTAGACAAGCAGTAAGTGTATTGAACAACCGAACTTTGTAACGAGAATAAACTTGGGAATTTTTCTCATGTTTGGAAACATTTTATGGCTGAGATTAAAAAATGGAAAAACTATTTTTTATGTTGAAACTTTTCATTTAGCAAAAGGAATACTTGTTTTCATAAATGTTGAAACATCATTTTTAATATTCTCTAACAGAGACCCATCAGCTCTTGGTTTTGAACTTATGTTTCTCTTTTTAAAAATTAACTTGTAAGTCTGTGTGGGTGACAAAATGGTGTGGAGGTATAGACCACCTGACTCACATCCACCACGGGAAAGAACTATGGAAAAGACACAGCTGGGGAACCATAAGTTGGGACCTGCCATGTAAAGGAGAAAGCACATTAATTTGGGCCAAAGACCTCTACAAAGCCCTTCTTTTTGTATGCACACACATTTTGAAATGCAGCCTAGATTCCAAAGGCATCCTTAATTTTTGAATAGGCTCAAAGGTGTGTTAAAAGGTTTACAAAGAAGACAAATGTCACCTTTAAGGTTTTACAGGCCTTAAGGACACAATCTGTTACACAGAAATGGGCTTTTCTATGCTTATCAGAAGTCGGTCTCATTCATACAGTACTAAGTATAAAAGTGGCTTCAAAAACTTCACACATATTGGTGAGTATGGGTAAAAATTCTTATCTCTAGGAATGCAGAAGTTCATATCAATTTATCATAATTGGGTTTTTTACATTTGACAGTTTTGGATATTTTCTCAGCTATTCCATTTCTGAGTCGCATATTTTTCACCAAACTATTCCTCATACACCTTTTTATTATGCATAGAAGCAGGTAAGGGTAAGAGTGATCCCAGAGAATGCCACAAAGCACTTACAAGGTTAAGTCCCAATCCTGTAGTCTCCTTGTATTCCCAAGAGAGCTCTGTGGCATTTCTCATGTCCGCCAATGTCCTCCAGTGTTCCTCAAACTACAGGATCAACACCTTGGTCAAAGGAGAGGGTCACGAGCTTTTAATGGATCTGCACTAAAATTTTTGTCATATCTTTTATGCCTGTAATGTAAGCACAGTTAAATAACCCATGGCACTGAATGTTTCACTCAGCTATCCAGGAGTGAATATTACCATTTATTTGGGGACTTGTCAAAGTATTATTTTCATTACACTAATAAATACTGTAAAAGTCAAAATAAAAAATGTTATAAGTTCTGGAACATGTCTTATCTAAATCTATATGATCTGGAAATATTTAGCAGGGGAGTTCAGTAATACAAAACAGAAACAGAAAGGGTCCTGGGTAAAGCCTTAGGGAAATGCCAAACTATTAATTACACATTAAGCGAATGGTTTTTATTTTTGTATTGAAACAGCAACTATTCAAAGTCTACGCTACAGTACAACAAAAATTATTCTCTGGT
>WAAE01023948.1:0-260820 GCA_013400495.1 Nicator chloris
CCCACATTATCTAGAAAAATATTATAATTTTTCCTTATGTTTTATTAGTTAAATTTCTATTTATAAGGGTTTCCTGTGAAGATGGTTTTCTGTGATATAAATTGTGTTGTAGAACATACACATTTACTCCCTGCTATGTTTGACATGGGGGGAAATTAAATACCGAGAAACAAATTATTCCATCTCTCATTCTCCCTATTAGACAGCAACAATAATGCCAGGGATAGTCTTCATTAACATACTCATGCTGAATTACATCCTCAGGCTACTTTATGGTTTTAGACATGCAAGGCTTCCCCAGAAGTCCAAGCTTATTTCTGTTGCTACCAGATTTTTTAAAGGAGAAGGGATGGGCAGAAACAAGTGCTGTAAGTTCTGAGTCTGACTGCTAAATCTGCCATTTGTCAGAAATCTGTCTTGTAGTGATTAATCAATAGTGAAGGACAAGAGCACAGTGCTATTTTATGGTTCCTGGCCTTCTGATTTTGAATTCTAACATGGTAGGAAAACTGCATGTTTATAGTAGAGGTAAACTTTAGAGTTTAATTGCTCCTAAAATCAATACATGAGTAAGTTCAGGCAAGTAACTGGAAGTGCATCTATAGGTACAGTATGAGCTGAAATTTCACAGCTTTTTTAGTATTCTCCTCAGTACAACTGTGCATCTCATGAGCACTCTTGTTATAGTTCTTTCTCATAAGTTTGTTTCTGTTCATTGGTACTTCTGACACACAAAACTGAATTTCTATTTCCTTACCAAATACATAGCCCATTTGTGTACAGTAGTACACCAGGGGAAAGAAACCTTATTCTCAGTTTTAGGGTTTCTAATTGCTGATGAGAGGAGGAAATGGCTTAATGTAGATTTCCAGACTGAAAAATGACTGTAAATAGCCTTTAGACATTCTGTGTGTATTATCAGTCAGTGACTTCCATATCACTTTTTTTTTTCCTTTTACAATAAGGAATGTTTACTGCTAACTGCCAACGCTACATGCATGACCCACAACCCCAAAGTCAAGCTGGATTCTATCACCCAAAGGCATCTTTGACCCCTTATTTAGTGCTATAAGAGAGGACAGAATTTATAACCTAGAACTTAGATAAAATAAATATATTCTCCTTATGATGTGTGTGCATCCTGGCAGAGTCCAGTTCCCTTTTCCATGCGCAGATACTGAAAAAATTGGTGAGGCCAACAGATGCTTGTGAATACACAGAAGGAATCATCCTGTTATTAAACCACTTTGAAATAAAGATGTCTCACAAGGACTCTTGTAATGAAGGTGCAATTTTTTCTTTCCCTCTCTGAACCTACTTTTGTTTCAAAATGGGTCTTATTATCTTATATTTACTTGTAGGCAGATATTGCAAGTCAGTAAATGGAGGTTTGGAGAAAGGGTTCACATCTATTTGTGGAACAGGAACGCATGGAAACAACAGATTGTGTAACAGGGCTGCACATCTCCAGGCTGCCAGGAAATCATATCAGAGCAGGATGTGTGTGGGGTCATCCACAGCTTCTTTCTGCTCTTGGAGGACCTGGAGAGGCTGAGACACCACTGACTTTCCAGGAGGGAGCCACAAGTGGTGTCCAACTACTACACAGTCCAAATATCAGTAGGAGCTGCAGCCAGCCAAGGAAACATCACTGGTTCTCAGGGCACATCAGTGTTGTCCTTCTCATCTTATTCCTGCTTCTCTGCATTAAGCCTATTTTCCTATGTCGTAGCAAAACTGTAGAACTCTGGAGAGGCAAAACATGGCAGTGGAGGAGAGGCTTGGGAAACAGATAAGTGGTAGGGGTTAGTTACAGAAAGAAAAATGATGGTGAACGCCTCACCAAAGAAAGTTGGAAAAAAATAAGACAGACAGAAGTAAAATATTTTGGGAGTATGATGCAACAATTTATTAAAATTAACTTTCTAACTAAATCTTCCACATTAATCTAAGAGACTGACAGCATTTGATGTTCAACATAGAGATAAGCAACAAAACCAGACAATGAAGTATTTCTGAAAAGGTGTTCACAGGGAGAAACCCTGTGCTTCAAAAAAGAAACATCTGGAGATGTACTTTGTTATTCCACAGTGACAAGGAAATTGATTAAGTGTCCTCTGTAGTGAGATAGAGCTAGCACACCATCTGCTTAGCCATAGGACACACTCCTTTCGGGACCCAAAGGATGCCCAGGTAAACTGAAAGGGTGTGAATAATATTCCAGCATGTGAATTATACTTCGCCAGCATTGTGCATTGCAGATAAATACTGAGCTGAACTTTTTTTTGCATAGAAATTTCTTAGCATTACTAATTAAGGGGTTTCACATTTGTGGTAACAAATATGTTTGTGATTTTTGTTTTTGTGCTCAACACCTTTTTCCAGATTGCGGTAGCAGGAAAGATGATCTGGAATCAACCTTGACACTAATCAGAGAGAAATGGTCAGACTGTGTTCAGAGCTAAGCTAATTTTAACAGAGAAATTATTGTTCACATTCGCCAGGGATCATTGATGCTACACAAGATAAAATTTTGTACCCTTTGAGTGTAAAATTTCCTACATTTGGGGTATAAACTTCAAGTTAAGATCACTGAGAAAAAGGATATGCCAGAAAATAGGAGAAAAGGAAGCAGTACCTAAAGGAGATTGTGCACGTTCCTAGGACAGGTGCCGAGAGAAGTGATGGTAATGTATATAAATATACCCACGGTAACTTTAATTCATTTATTTTAAATCCTAACGGACTGAAGAGTTTTCAGAGTAGGCTTCACAAGACCTCACAGGTCATTTGGTACTTGGGCTTTAGATTCTGGGCTGGGATTTGGCAGGAGACATTTACTGTAGTGACTGAGACAAGCTGCATTTGCAGACTCTGTGTATATGGTATCTGAGAGAGGAGGGAAAAAGCAGCCTGTCTGGAGCTGATGGAGTAAAATTAAGATTTATGAACTGAGTAATTTGGGAAGGTCTCATTTTGTATATATATTATGACTAGCAATGCTGAACTCCTACCCAAGGGCTCCAGAGTGTATATAACTTAGTTCTCACTGTGTGTGCTGTTATTCTATCTTGATAGATGAAAGCATGGAAACAGAAGAATTGGATATGCCCTAGGGTATTAGGAAACTTGGTAACAAAACACTGCAGAAAATTTACCAATGCTTTCTTTGAATGACAACTATAAACTTCACACAGGAGTGTTCATTATATACCTTACTCACTAGGTTCATCTGATTTATGTCATTTTTACCTGAGCCTTAACAGATGCATCAGATCAGAGCCAACATTTCTGCCAAGCTTCCACATATTTGCTTCATGATTTTCCTTTTCACTCTCATCTGCTGTATCTTTCAACAGTTTTTTAATGAGCACAAAAAGTGGCTTCAACTGGGCGGGACTAACGCAAGCCAGAGGAGAGCTTAGGTGGCCAAGGCCATCCAGACTGGTGTGGTGTGAGGTGGTGTAGAACAGAAGGAACAGGGAGAAACACTAGAGCTGTGCAAGAGCTGGTTTTTGTAAAGTAAAGGAAAGCAATTCCATTATATCAGCTTCGTGCCAGAGATGCTAATCAATGATTTTACAGTTTTCTGTGACGGAAAGAGATTGCAGTGTAACAGAAGTGACTTGTCTTGAAGTGGAATACTACAGAGTACTGTGTTTCAGCAGAAATAGAAGACAATTTTTAAAATTAATTTTAAAGTACAAAAAGAAAAGCATGAAAATTCTTGTGGGATTTTTATCTTGGTGTAAATATTTCTTAGGCTATAAATGAAATGTGTTTGGTTTTGGGGAAAGACACAAATCCATGAGCAGGAACAATAGGCAGAGGAAGATGTTTTGTCCTTGAATCATTTGTGCTTTTCTATGACAAGCTATATTTAAAAGCATTTAATGAGAAAAAAATAATCTGTTTATGGATTCATTTGATACCAAGTGTCAGTGATGAATGGTCAGCTGCTGTCCAAGACCCTGGCTTTCATTATTGAGTTATTTAAATACATGTATGTGAGTACTAGAGAGAATTGAGATTTTTCATGTTTATTGAGAAGAAAACATGTCCCAGATTTGGAACATATGGTTTTTTGTTCTCACTACCACTTCAAAATCAAGGCTATATTGTGTTTACGAAGGATGTCTGGAAACTGCAACAGAGGCCCTACCTTAGAGGTAAAATGTATCTTTGGTTCCAAGGGGGTTTGAACAAATAGATCTGCCCTTGCTTTAATAAAGTGGTCAATGAAGAGCAGTCTGAAGAAGAAATGTAACTGCACCCAGCTGATGCTTGAGAGGCAAGAGAGGGGAGCTTCAGATTTTACTTGTGGCTGTGAACAAATCCCTCAGGGCTTGCTTGTTAGTGTGTCTCAAGCAGTGCAGTGTCTCTGGCACGTCTGTGTGCTCTGAATCTCAAAAGAGAAGTGTAGAAATTTGTGTGCAAAGTATTCGTCTTCGTACGCAGGAAGGAAGCCCACAGACCCTACAGCCAGACAAACTCCCCCAAACAGGAGATGCTGAATGCTGGTTTGAAGCATTAGTCCTATTGAATGGATCAAAAGCTTGAGCACTATCCTGCTTGCTTTTTTTCATTGATATGAAAAAAAATCTATATTTTAGACTCTATACTCCACTCATTACTTCCCAACACCATTTTTCCATTTGTTTTAACTGTTGTTTCTTATCAAACTATACAGTTTTGCTTGTATATATTGATTTATCACTGAATTCTGCTCAAATACAATTAATAAATGATTATAAAGTATGTATTCTATAAAGGTGAAGGGTTTTTTTCTTCTATTTCCTTTTTATTGTGTTTTTGTTTTCTTTATGATAAGCCATTCTTTATTATTTTGCCACTTCTGAATTTGAAATATTTTATTCATTAGTGTTCGGTGTAGGAATGGACAGTTCCTCTTTCAGAAATAATTGTTTGCCTAGCTAGTACTGCTCATAGTCAGAAGTCACCATCATCAGAAATATTTTTTGTTTGATTGGGTCAAGCTGGAGTTCCTAAGTGAGTTGTACAATTCTCTGTGTTAAACTGTCACAGCTGGAAATTGCCAGTTATTTCTTTGGGAGCTATAACAAGCAGTAACAGAAGATTTACCTTCTGGAAACCTAACTGAGCAGTACAGACAGGTAGAACTGCCATTCCCCTCTAGCTCAGCTAAGGGCTGTTGAGGAGAATTTTCTTTTAAACCCATGCCTTTTTTTCTTTCATACCTGATAGATCAGTGGATACAGGCAAGTTTTCTAGATTGTCTAGTAGATGACTTCTCAAAAAGTTAGGTTAGTCATGAAGGATGCCAGTGCAGACAGTCTTTTACTATTTTTATTAATCAACACACCTACACATCCCCCGTGTGAGCCAGAAGGAGAGCATTGTCTCAGGTGTATTAATGATTTCCTTGAGATGTCCTCTCCTCAGTCTGCAGTGGTCTGTCATGACAACAGTGAGATGAGTGCGTGTCAGTACATCCACTCAGCATAATGGATTTCATAATGATTGCCAAGTGCAGACAGAACAAGGATTTATCTGTGGCAGAAAATAAATATCATAGAGCAAAACTGTAGTGCGAATCAAGTTACCTTCGCAGAGTTTCAATATGACATGGAAACACAAAACAAATGATGGAAAATAATTGAGTGATTTGCATCATTAAAAGTCCATCACAGCTAATTTAGCTGGACTCTAAGAAATAATCTGAACCCCTTATGTCTCTTTCCTCTACTTTTGAAATACCTGCAGTCACCAGGTAACTGAATGGCTGTTATTTCAATTGATATTTTGTTTTCCTTGAAAACATAGAAGATTTTCTGTTTTTAAATCTGTTTTATATCAACCTCTAATTGTCAAAATAAGCATTTTTAATCAATATAGTACAGAGGCAGAAGATACCTTATGTTTCTCTGACAAGATCCAACCTGCATAGGAATTTTCATTTCCTTTAGTCAAATTCAGACTACACAGCACCAAGGTCAAAACCTAGGAGAACGGTGAAGACTTGAATTTTATTAAAAGAAAAGGTGAGAATATAAGACCTGAATGTATTCCTTAAAACAAGCATCTAGCTAAAAGTCTATATTCCATTAGTATAGGCAGTGTGACACAAGAATTTCAGGGCAAGAAACTTGTGCGTGTCATGGAAGGCCAAGAGTCACAAGATATCCCTGGCTGTAAACACTTCAGTTTCTGGCTTTGAACAGCCATTTAAAGCTGTTTCATTTATATAAGTGCCTGCATGCTTGTATCTGCCACATGACCTACAGACTGTAGTGGAATGACTCTGGTAGCTTACATGGATAGACAGGATCATTCCATGCAAGTGCACAGAAATGAGCTTTGCTAAATGTTGGGGTTTGCATCATAATGGGGTATATTTAGAAAGTGAGGAAGGAGGTGCCTTCAATATGCTGCTCTGAAAGTGGAGATAAGCACTGCTAAAGCTCAAACATATCTAAGTAATGATTAGGTCCATCTTACAGCATAGTCAAAACTGCTGAATTGCTCTGTTCAAAACTGCTGGAAGAAAATCCGATTTATATGGCTTGCTACATCTCTTTGTTCATTTAGTAGAGTTGTAAAGCTCGGACTGTTGATAAGAGAAGTTAAAAGATACACAAGAAAGCTATTCTGATGAAGTGAAACTATTCTAGGAATTTTGGTGGGGTTTTTGTGTTTAAAACATCACTTCTTTCTAGTCTCTTCAAAAGTTGTTTAGGCCTATTATGGGATGGAAATTTATTGGCCCTGTTGCCAAAAAAGAACAGATGCGTTTAATGAATATTTGTTAGGTGTTTGGAAGGGGGATGTGTGTCTATTACAAAAAATCTGACAAAGGATCAAAAATTTGAAACAGCATCTATGGGGGATAAGAACTGTTCCCTTCACAGACCTTGCTGCTTTGCTCCATGTCCACAAAGGGGAGACAGGTTTCTATCATTTTGGTGTCAATTCCTCATAATTTTGTAGAATTTGGCATAAATGCAAAGGAATCTGCAAAGTTCAAGTAGAAAGGCCCAGCTGTGACTGGAAACCAGTTATCTTGATTCCAGTCCTGGACAAAACATCGACTGTTCATGAGTGCTTTAGTGGAAAGGATAGGACTCAAGAATAATTTGTCTGATAAACCTCTCATTGAAGTTTTCCATGGAGACTCATAGCTGTGTCAAGATGTTTCCAGTGGTGATAGAAGAGACTCCAGAGGTAATGTTTATGCTATTCCAATATCTGGAAGAAAACAAATAGGAAAAAAGCCCCAGTCTGCTAGTAGGATTTGTAGATAACACATACTGATGTTGTAAATAGTGATTAAAACATGCAGCACTTTGTGTTCAAAAATGTGCATGTCCTTATAAAAACAACTACAAATCTAGACAGGAATTTTGAACTGTAGTTGTAGAAATTTGTATCCTGAAGAACAGAACTCTGAAAAGGCTGTCGAGATTGAGGAAAAGTGATGCAATATGAGAAAAAATCACTAAATATTTATACACATATAGTCATATAATACATGTTTTGCGTGTCAATTCATATGACATTCATGTCTATGTAAACACCAACATGTATGTGTACAGTATAGATAGCACATGTAGACATATGTATAAATGCATGTGGCACACAGTGTCACGTATCATATCCATGTGTGGGGATGCTTCCCCTACCACATAATTATATATTTCCATATTCATAAATGTGTAAGCAGAGCAACAGTGAACAGAAGTGAAGTGATGTCATTTGTGTGAGGTTAGTAGGAAAGGTAGCTTGGAAGTTAAGTTGATGGCAGTATGGACCATCATGGGGGAAAAAACCCAAGTTATTGAAGAAATTTTAATTAATAAGCGCTATAATAGTGCAATATGTTTTAAATTATGCATAAGTATATTCTACAAAATCTCTTTGCTGCTGTGCATACCAGACCAAACTCGGGGAATATGCACATATGTTGTCCAACCACGTTGAAGGCATTTTAAAGACAGCTCCCTCTACTGCATTCTCTTTCGAGAAATGAAGACCTGATATGAACAAAACAAACAAAATCTGTGACACAGGTATAACTGACATGCTTTTTAAAATGGAACAGCATTCCAGCACTAACCTTCTACTGGACAGGATAATGGCAAAATTGCTTGCCAGTCGATATGCTCTAAAAGAAATTCACTGTGATTTATTACTTAGCAGGACAGAATATGAAATGTCTTTAATAAGCTTAGTGAATAACCTACTCTGTTCTTTGTTTAATCATGTTAGTAGTCATTTGAACATTTAATTAGGTTTTCAAAGGTCTTAATGGGAATAGCAATATTAGCTTATTACATTTAAATGAACCTGAAAAATACAGACTATTACCTTCCTTGTGCAGCCTCAACTTTTCAACAGGACATTGGCTTTAGCAATTATATGTCTTCTAATTAAAACTATTTTCAGTAGGACTGAGTATATATAAATATATATGTACATGAGAAGCTTAATGAATATATCCCCTGTTAAGGGATTTTTCATGGGTCCTAAATGTGTAAATGAGAAAGAAAATGAACCTAAACCCAAAGAGAGTGAATATAATACATCTTTTTACTCTCATGCAGTAATATTCATTCATCTAGTTGCAAGTTACCAGGGGTCACATTTATCCTTCTCATAACTCCATGAAATTCAGGAATCTGCAGATATGCCACTGATAAACTTGGCCCTAGATTTTCTAAAATTGTACAAACCCTCAAAGATCCTTGATCTCCAAGAGGCATTTAAAAATACATTTAACCAGCTCCTTACCTGAGAGATAGCAATTTTTTAAAGATTTTGGGTTCTAGTTTAAGTCTTCAAGTCCAAAATGGGAATTCTCTCAGACTTCAGAGATATCTTGTGAATACCATGGAAACAGATATGTGCATGTAGTATACAAGGCTAATGGGAAGTTGTTCTTGAATTAAAATCAATTCCTCTTAACAATTAAATAAGGCTTTTGTTCTGACTTAAATAGCTAATGATTAGGGATCACTGTTGAAATTTCAATAGTACAGGAATTAAAATTAATTTAATCCAAAATTTTATTCAGACTTGAAACTGGCATTTAGGATGTGCATTTTTTTCGGATTAGAAACATGAAAGAAATAACCTCCTCTCATTTGATTTACTCACTGGAATTTTGTGCTTCTATTTAGGGGTCTAAAATAATATCAAAATAAGACAAATAATCTCACACTCTAGAAAGGTAGACTTTGGCTAAGATGGACATCTTGGGATATTTATCCAGGAATATTTTTCTGTATCCTGTGAGTGTGGGCATTGCCATAGCCATGCTGTGCAACTCATACTCATCTGCACGCTAGGTTGGGTTTTGACTGTATCCTGTTTCAGCTTATAGACTTTAAAATTTGTGTTATCAAGAAAAGCATTGGGAAAATTCCAGGTCATGTACATGGCACTTTTGAATTCTTCTGCTGTGCATTTGGTCCAAGATGCCTAAGAAGCAAATATACAACTCATACCCTCTAACTACAAAAAATGCCTTTTTTGTTAAATTCCATCTACTGGTAAGTGGAGAAATGTGGGTAGTACAGCATGCCAAAATTAGCTTCTGGCTGCAAGATACAATAGTAAGAGAGCTGAACATCTCTATATATTGTAAGATACTTTTTAAGAAGCAGTTGATTATTTTTTTAATATAAAATAGAATTTGAAATCAGAAAGCTGTAGTTGCACAGGAATCACAATTGAAATGCCACAAGATTCACACAGAGTCTGATTTCAGGAAGATTTACCCATTTTATTACCATGCTTCATTCTCTTTGAATATATATATTTGATTACAATTCCGACATCTTTCAAAATATCTGGAAGAAAATCTTGTGCAATATTTTGTGCCATACTCCTTTAACTAAGTTTACAGTGGCCTATTTTTGTGATAGCTGAACATGACTTTGCTTTGGAGCCTATGGGTCAGCTGTTGAGGTGCAAACTGGTGTTAAAGGAATTCCTGCAGGGAGTGGAAGAAAGAGGGAAAGAGCTGAAGCTGTAATAGATGTTTTCAAAAAGGAAACTGTAGTTACATGGGGACAAACTTCACGAGAGGGAGCAGACAATACATGTCAGGAGGTGGCTTAAATTTTCATCTTCAGACACATTCATTACTTACATGGTGAGCACAGGGTCACTCACAACAAGTTATGTAATGTCTCTGTATAACATTATTGAGAAAATGGGACAGTGCAAGATTACAGGTAGAGGAGAAAGCACAGCATTTCAGTACTTTCCAGTTTTTATCTGTTGGTTTGGGAGTTTATCCCCAAAATAAATAGAAAAGGAATTTTGTTGCAGAAGTATAAAAAAGTAAGGAAAAAAAAGTGAGCATTGTCAAATGCAAAAGAATTTTTCATGAGAACAAATTCATTGATTGTGTAAAGGGTCATGAAAATTAAGTTCTGAGTGATTTAGAAAGTCAAAGGGAAGGACTTTGTGCTGTGCTGCTTATTTTCAGTGGCCTATTTTGAAAAAAATACCCCTTCCTCTTCTCGGAGCTGTGAAAACATAAGGATTTTATAGCTAATGGAAAATAAAACAATTTAAAGGGAATAGCAAACTGGAAAAATGTCAGTCCCTCCAGACCAGCAAACATTCCAGTATCTCTTTAAGGAACTTGTTAATACGTTTGTGCCAAGTAATACTTTAGCTTTATGTATAAATAGTAGGAGACCAGCAGCTATAATACTTTTAACTCTTCCATAATTTTTCACAATGCAGTCTTTTCTTCAAGAAACATTTCCACTTTGCAGAAGGCTGATGATCCTCCCACCATGACAATATCCAATTCATTCACACAATATGCTGGAATACAAATGCAACACAGTGTTCTGTCCTGTTAAAGTAATTTTCATTAACTTTAATTTTGTAGTCTGTGCTCCTACTGCAGCCCAGTTAAATGTTTTCAAAGGTCACTGCCATGTCCACATGGAGCAAGCAATATACAGGAGTTTTGTTCTTTGAATCAAGAACAGCATCGAGAGGGGAACGTAGGAGGCTCAAGGGCTCATTTTCATACTTGCCACAATACAGAGTCGAGCAGTAAGTGTCAGAAGACTCTCCTTGCAAGCTTTTGCATGAAAGTCACAGATTAACGTAATTTTCAAATAGGCAAGGGTTTCAAGTTCTTTCAAAATAAAATGCAGAGCTAAATATAGCAGTGTCTAGGAAATGGAACCAGTTACTGGTGCTTTAAGTTTGAAAGCAACAGAGCTGTATATTAAAAAAATTATAAACCTCTGGCTTATCTTATGGTTTAATGTATTATTTTATTTGTATTTATTTTTGCTCATATAATTTATATCTCCTTTATCTACAGTCTTAGTTCTTCTGGGTTTTATTTACCTGTTCTGTAGGCATATCTCAATCATTATTGACCCTATTGTGGTGGCTCAAACATAGCCATGTGTAAAAGAGGTGTGATAATAGTAAGAGTACTTGAACCATTTCAACGTCAAGGCATGATTTCACCAGTTGTTCATATACACATGTGTTCTCCTGTGCAAAGAATCCTGTCTTATGCTAAATGCAGGCATATCCCCTGGCCAGCTGAGTGTTAGGCTCATTTTTAGGACCTCTCCTGAGCAGCTTTTATGTAACTCACAGCTGCAAGCTTCACACTCCATAGAGTTTCTGTTGATGTTAAGAGAGACCCATTTCTATCCTTTGAATGTAACTAAAACCGATGCAAATATTGAGACAGGAGCTGTTCCCAGCAGGAGTTAAGGTTGGCATCCCAAGTTACATTGTCAGCTTACTTCTGATCAGAAGTAATGGCAGACCTTCCAAGTTACGTCAATGAGCATGGATAGCTGACTTTAAAATTTGGAAATTTTGTGTATGGTCATTCAGGTTTGAAGCTAGGGCCTGCCCAGCCCCAGCAAAAATGTGCTGCTGCCATGCCCCAAGCTAAGCAGTCTGCCTGGAAGCAGGACCAGGGCCTGTGAGGATTACCACATCTTCAGATACTTCCTTCTGGGCAGCTGCTTAGGGTGTCCTTAGGAGAGGTCAGTCCTGCCTGAAAGGCCTCTCCACCCCTTAGAGGGTTGCAGAGGAAAACAGCTCTAAGCATTAAGTCCGAAATGCAGACCCTACTCTATCTTTGTTGTAGGACTCTTCTTTACTTTCTTTTCCTTTCCAGCTATTTTGTGATTCCGTACCTGTTACCTCTAAGCACCAAACCCTTTGCCTTTCTTGGGGAAGTAGGAGCTCAGGATGGGAAAGATCAGAGCTTAGAAGATGTGTGCACGTATCTTTCAGAGATAATTTTCTTACCAAGATAGCCAGGCTAAGAAACCTTAAAGAGGACAAGGAAGCAGAGAAAACTGTACATTTTGGCTTTACAAGTAGAAAGTTACGTGTTAGTAAGAAATTATTGTAAAATAAACTGCTTTCTGTCAGGGACCAGCTGCACTGATTTGGACTGACAGCATAAGGACATGCCCTCCCTGCAGGGTGTATTCCCCTGGGGCTGCACACCTGGCTGGTTCTGATGGGGCCATTGACAACGGATGTTGGTCTGGTAGCAGGGTCATCCAAGGGAAACTAAAGAGGCTGGGGCCAGAAGCAGGGCTGGAGACGAGCTGTGCCATGTGTGGAGAGGGTGGTCCACTCACAAGGGCAACTACCTACAGGGATGGGGATGGAACTGGAGGCTGTCCCTGCTGCAACACCCATGGGACATGGGCTGATGGCCTCAAGGGGCTGAAATGGGATTCTGGGCCCTGGGCAGGGTAGGAGGAGCCCCAGAAACTTTGGGTAGGGGTAGGCCAGGGCTATGGGTGGTCTCAGGCCCATCACATCTCTTCTAAGCAAACTTTGTTTTAATTTCAATTGCTCGTAAAGGCACATTGAATGAGCAGTGAGTTTTAGACAGAATAAGAGCAGTGGATGCACTACTGCGAATGAATTTGGGTTTGTAAATGAGAAGAGGGGTAAAAAGATGCCAAGTACCAAGAGATGCTTGCCAGGATATAAAGGAAAAGAGTCTGTAGCAAATATGTGGCAATTGTGGCTCAGGGACTCTTGCACAGTCTGTGACTCTTGCTGTAGCAAAGCAATGAGCACATGAGGAAGGTTGGGGCAGCTGGATGGGGCACAGCAAATGGCAGGAAGGCAGATCACACTGCGAGATACAAAATAAACAGCAAAAAATTAAAAAGTGCTCAGAAAAGCAGGCACTGCCAGAACAAGGGAACCAGACTTTCCAGAAGATGCCTTGGCAGCAGTTTTCCTGTGGCTAACACAAGATGGACAGAGAATCCTTCCACCTCCTTCAGCCCATTTGCCTCCAGCTCTGTCTATTCCATCCCTGCTTCTTTCATCCTCTGCTATGGGGCTGTTGCTATCACGTTTTTAGTTTTACTTTCTCTTTCTGGTCCTGCTTCTGGTGTTCTGTATCCTGCATAATTCAATGAAAATGTTTGCAATAAAAATCAGCAAAAAGACTGAGTTTCTACTAGTATTTCATAGTGATGGCTACAGCAAATGATCTAGAAACACTGTGGAAAGAAATATAAATGCACTAGCAAAGGGCTGTAATTTTACCTGGGTACTATAACCAGCATAGCTTAGTTATACTGAAAAGCTGAACAATAGACTAGGCTACTGCAGGAAGCTGTGTCTGCTTATGAGGCTGATAAATGTTTGAATTGCTACACAAAATTGTTGAGTAGAGGCATTGTCTAACATCGTGATGAGCACTAGAAGGCAATAACATTTAATAACTAACAAATTGTTTGAAAGTATTTATAAAAACAAATTGCAAAACTAGAAATCCTTGCTGTTTCAAAGATTAAATCTAGAAATACTTTTCCAGATGTTATTGAGTGAAGCGGGAAAATAATACACCCACATTTTTAGAAGTTCTCATGAATAGTCTTAAATATCTTAAATATGTTTTTCTGCTCTTAGGAAGGTGGTTGTTTGTTTTTTTAATAGCATTTACCACCAACCTGTCTGAATGGAGATGAGACTTCCTCTGGCAAAAGAAAAGTTCTGCTCTGAGAATAGCCTGCTCCCAAAGTGAAATAAACTCTACCGGCAGTAAAGATGTTTTTGCTTCTGAAAGTGTTTATGTGAAAGATTTTGCTGGCATTGCTTTGTCACAGGAGGATGTTAAGTAAAGGTGCTAAGTGAATGTGAATTAGTTTAAGTGCACAAAAGCCTTGTTTAGATGCTCCTTTTGAGAGTTAAAGTAGGGAAGAATTAAGACAGCTTTGTTTGTGAATGAGGACTGTGCCTTAGGGATTAATACATTTTTTACTGCTGCATTTTTATTTTGCATGTTTAGTTAATTCAGCTTAACTTTCCTAACCATACTGGTGCAGGCAGACCTCAAGGGACAGAGGCACTGTAGAAACGCATTCAACTACGTTGTCTAAGTGATGACAAAATGAAAGATGAGTTAATTGATTGCAGATTTTTATTTTTGGTAAATTTGAAGAAGCATTGGCTTTGTGTACATAAGCATATTGAGGAAAGTTAAGTCAATTTAAATGAAAGAATGAATTCAGAACACATTAAATCACTTTGCCCGAAAAGTCCCCACTATGACTCTTTCATTTTGAATAATAGGGCGTAGGGTGATGTGCTCTTGCAGCTACATGTAGCTTGACTTTCTTGGTTGTATCTTTCTACATAAGTTCTAAATATGTGACATAAACATGTCATGCCAACATCAACAGAAATTTTACTCTTGGCTCCTTAATAACAGTAGCAAATATCCAAGTCCATAAATGCACTAATGTGGATTTTTTTTTCTGTTTGATTTTTAAAACTTTGTGGTCCTGACAGGTTTGGAGGGTATTCATGGTCAGAGAAATGTTTGAAGGTCTTTTTTTTTTCCTTTTAAACAATATTTCTTCTTCAAGAAATCCTGGGAACTACTTTTTCACGTTGATATTTTGCTCTGGCTATGCTGGCAGAACCGGCTAAGGGCCACCAAATTTCCGCCAACGATCATTGTTAATGGGCAGAACATTTGCACTGTTTTGTGATTTAAGATTTTGTGTATGCATATTTGTTGGGTGTCATCACACTTGCTTACCCTAGGCATCTAACCTGGGTATCTAAACTTCTCGTGGCTCCATTCCTAGACAGAAAAGAGAAAAATAAGCTTTCTCAAAGAGCAGTTCAGAGAATCTCTCTTTCTCTCTGCACTACACGATACCCAAGGTGATTACCTGTGTGAATAGCCTCCTCCCATTATACCGATTACCATTCTTTCAAAAAGTAAAGCAGAAAATCAGTCTTTAAAACTCGTGATCGTTCTAACCACTGGGTCTGCTAATGACCATGTGCCTCATTCTTCGCTGACAACAAACAGTGCGTGTCTGACTGAGGTTATCATATCATCTTTGTTTAGGTAATGCGTGATCTTTGTCACTGTGTCTGGCATCAGCTCTCATCTTAGAGGAAGGTTTATGCAAAGAACTTTCGAATAATGATCTTTTAATTATACAGCAACTATCAGTTGTGCACTTAAATACTTGGCCTTCAAGCTGGAGAAATGTCTGGGACTGCAGCTAATGGGCTGCAGCTGAGCACATACTGCTGTTTACTCAGGCTTTCAACAGGAAGCAAGCAACACAGCGTGAGATTAGTGGCTTGATTAGCTGTTTGATGTATAATGTATAAGCGTGCCTCTGAGGATGTGGTCTTGTAGAGCGTGGGACTGCTTTTCAAAAAGAAGCACAATATATTTGTATTGAACCTGCTTTAGCAGCTTCAAAACCACCCTGCTAGAGATGGAGTCTGCTGCAAAAGCGTTAGTTCTTTTACACAATCTACAATTCATTGATAATAGATTCTTATCCAGTATATGCTGAAGGCACCGCTTATATGGTAGAGCACTTGATGAATTTGCAAGGGTTTTGCTTTTTTTTTTTTTTTTAGTAAAGAAATTCAATGCCCATGGTTTTACACTGATTTCAATTATCTGAAGGCCATTTCATACTCCAATAGTTTCAAAGACAAGTTTAGTGTTCATGTGTGGCAGTCCTCCAGATACTGTCTGACAGCAGCTGGGCAGGTTTTGGGTTCTGATATGCCTCCTTTAAAATGCACAGTTTGAACTAAGAATACACATTGGCAGATGAAACACAACTGGTTTCTCTTCAGGTCTATCAATTCAGATTCAAAAACTACCAGTGCTGTGGAAGTTATTACAACAGTATTATCCAGAAGGAAATTAGCTACAAGGTGGGGAATTGACCTGTTTGCAATTCTTCATATGTATTTAAGAGCTGTAAAAATCATTCTGTGGTCCGTTTTTGCAACCTGTTAATAGAGGGAATAGTAGGTTTATCTGCTTCTTTTGCTGGCAAAGAGGTGTGGTAAGTGTCAATAATGCATTATTAGATTCTCTAATGGGAAGAAAGCCTTAGAACAGTGCCTGAGGTTACCCTTTAAGAGTTTGCTGAAGACTCCCCTAAAGGAAGCTGATCCTTTCCCCAGATATTTTCCGTGGTTCTGCTTGTTGTTTCCACCACAAGTGACAGATGGTGCTTAATGATGTATATGTTCCTTATATGCAGCATACCCAGAAATTAACCTCGTCTAAATTCCTTATGACAGAAAATGTTAAAGTATCACTCAGTTATGCATACTTGCTTTCCAGTGCTGCTTTCATTCCTTCTCCTTTAGTTATATTTTGGGCCTCTAAAAATACTGTTTGCGCTTTTAGTGGCTGGTAGCTTAGATATTCCCATTTCCTTTTTGACAGTTAGAGGATAATTATAACACATGTTCTTCTGTAGTTAAGAGTGAACAGAAAGTCTGTTAAAACTCTATACAAAATTTACTACAGTGATATTTTTGGATATCTATTCTTAAAAGTTCTTGGCTTAAGCTATTTAAAGAATTGTAGCACTTCTCAGCATTTTACTTCAACTTTTACAATGATTATAGGTGATGGAAAACTGGCCCTTGTTCTTCTTTTTTGTACCATTATTCCACCACAGCATTACCATTCACAGATTCTCATCATCATTTTGGACACTGATATGAGCTTTTTGCTCAGTAACAAAAATAAAGTGACTAATGAAAAATTGCAAGACAAATTTTGTATACTAAGCAGAAAGCCAGTGTAGTTAATTTGATGCTACACTGAGATCAGAATTTAGGTCCTTCCTGTCTTTCAATCAGAAAATGCTGTTGCCATCATAGCTAGTCTGGAGTTAAATTAACTCAGTTTTTCATAGCACTGAGGTTTATCTTGCAAGTTGAAATAAATAATCCACCCCTTCAATACAAATTAAAAGTGTTTTTAGAAGCACATGTCCAGCTCTTCCTCTGGTTTTTCTATCTTTAGCTTTGGGTCCTGGAATTGTGCTAGAAACAGGATTATCTATGACTCAAGAAGACAGAAGCAAACCAAACTCTTTCTCAATTTTAGTGCAAATTAAAATCTGGGCATGAGATTTAAACAGTAGAGTTTACCTAAAGTTGTTAGAGAAAACAAACAGAAGGGTTACTAAAGGTTTCTGGATAAAACATAGTGGGAGATTGCTGCAACTACAAGGAGCATACAAACAGTTTACAGGTGATGAGTATGTTTAAATGGCACAGAAAATTATTATTATTGGGAAGCTAATAGAGGCACTTAGCGCACATCAAACATAAGACTGAAGAAAGAGATGATCCAGTGTGAGGTTGACTAAAGCAGTCACAAAATAGAATTTCAAGTAGCACTGCTACAGGAATAAGGAAAAATAGAGTACCAAAATTAAATCAGAGCAGGGAAGAAGAGTTCACAGAACTCTTTTCTTGGCCAGAACCATGGAAAATGGAAGCGCAAAGAATTTATTTTGCTTAAGTGCAGTTTGTGATCTTCTGCCAGGATTGCATTGCTTTCAGTGACAGAGCTGAGAAAAGTTGACGGTTGTGGCTTATGTGGTGAGATCTACCGGGCAGCACATTTTTCAAGCTGAAAAATGGCACAAACCCTGGACTGGTATCACAGGAAACACAATGAGAGTAAAACAGCACTGGTGGAGGCATTCACCGCTATCAGTACTGCACCCATTTCCCCTTTCCACAGACAGAAAATCGGAATCATAAACTCCAAGAAAAGAAGTACCAGTGTAGAAAAAGCTCAGTTAGGTTACAAGTAGTAGCAATTGTAGTAGTAATAAGTAGCATTGATAGTAATGATAAATAACACTAGTAGTAATCATAAAGGCAATAACTTCTAGATGCATGTGTCCATAATCATTGCATTTTCATTTCAAAAATTGATGGCAAAAAAGGCAAACATATGTACTGAGCTATCATCTTAATATTTTGTCAGTGTTAAATATATAGAAGCCCACAAAGAATAGCAGACCTTTTAAGAGGAAACACTGCACAGACTCTGTCAGGAGTTTTATGAGGGAAGGCTAATTGTCCTTTCCTTTCTTTATTTTGCAACACTAAAATCTAGTGATGCCTGCCTTTCCTTCCAAAAGCTTAATGAATGTGTCCTGATATTTGTTTGAGTTTTAGTGACGACAGCAACGAAGCACCTTCCCCATCCCCTGTGACCTGTGTTGTTAGGACTGCTGCCCGTTTTGGGGGATGTGATCCAGGATGTTACACAGCACACCCAGAGGGACAGTGTGTGTTCACATTTTCTGTGTCCAAGGCAGACAGGACTGGATCTTTGTTTGCAAGGGCTTTGCATAAATTAAATCTAGGTATTTCCTATGGGGCAGGTTCCCAGCACTTATTCTGATGTAGATTGTCCACATCCCTTGCTTTCTAAGCCACATTTCTCAGGTTTATTTATTTTTCAATAGAGTTATATGGTTACATTTGCACTGCCCATGTGACTGGTGANATAAAAACCCAACAGAAATACTGCATTTCCAGCACAACCATTCCTGGTAGTATCTATTTCTACTAATGCAGATTTTGGCATGGGGGTTTCCTTGTAGCTGCAATGCATGAGGAAACCATAATCTGTTGTATGCTTGAGTCTTTGGTCAAATCAAACATAATGGAAAGAAAGATTCACATTTTTTACAAGAAATATTGAGCTCCATATATTTTCTTTAAAGGTATTTTAACAGTTCAAGCACTGACATTGAATTACATCTCTGGCATTTTTGTTGATGGCTCCTATGTTTAAAATTATTGTTTAAGCATGCATTAGCCTGAGCATCTTCCCTTGATTTTGGCAGTATATAGCCTGTATTTCCCATTCTGACTGCAGCAAGCTATAAAGTTATAGGATAAAAATATAGAAAAAAAAGTACACTATAGTAAGCTGAAGTTTACATAGCATTTTGAATAATATTAGTAAGATTGCATTAGTAGAAGGTAATGCAACTACCAGCACTATAATTACAGATTTCTAGGAGATCAGGGAAGACAATCAATACCTTCAAAATGGTGGCTTGGGGCTGAAGAGTTTATATGAATCACTTAGTCCTACTAATATTGGTTCAAAGAATTATATCTCAGAAGGCTCCTCTTTTCTTAAGAACTTCTCTCTACAGAAGATTTCCTTTCTCCTTAACCTTCTCCATGTGCTGGAAACTCTCAGAGGACCTCTCACTTATTATAACACCCATTTAATAGGCTTCGAGAGCCCCATGGGACAGACTTTTGTTTTCATCCGTCTTCTAGACAGATCTATGCTAGCAGCTATTCTTGCTTTCAGGCTTAAAATGGTGGTGAAAGTAGATTCAGCAGTCATAGCCCAGTCTGTGCAGGTCTCTGGGCAATGCATCCAACCTTCTGCCCCTCACCTGTGTGGGTGGGAGCACACTGCCCCTCCCTCCACCATGCTTTGACAGGTGTGGACAGTCCAATGTCAGCCTTAACCAGGTTTTTCTCTAAGATATTTTTATTTTGAACTCAGTCTTCCATGTATCAATAACTCCAGCACCTGAGGCCAGCACGGGCAGGGTACCGAAGTGTCACAAGTACCAGACTGACTGAGGGGCGGGGCTCATGCCGTGCCATCGGCCCGCAGGCTGTGGCACCACAGCCAGCACTGGCTGCTGCCAGACACCCCAACCATGAGAGGTCCAGAGGCCCCAGATCCAGGTCCTGCACTGCAGCCTCAGCTCAGCCACTGGTGTCCTTCCCTCCTTTCATTCTCATCCTTCAATGACCTCCCTCCAGCCCCTTGGCGCAGAGCAGAACTGGCACCATCCATCCATGGGCTGAGTTTCTCTTGAAGGATCAGGGAGAAGCTGTAATGCCATGTGGGAAATAGCAATGCCAGAACCATGAGAGAGGGGTCTTGAAGCTTATTGCAGAGTTTAAAGGGTTTTTAGATCTTCTGATAACATTGCACCTGCCTGCAGCTATGAATCTGTGCATCTGAATCCTAAAGCTCCAATAAATGCCTGGAACCAATGAAGCCCTTTACAGACTTCCACAGCATAAACAGGGCTGGAGAGTAGTGGAGCCAGTTTCTGAGATAAAAGAGAGCTCTTATGGGATTAAAACTTCTGCAAAGTGTTTTCAGTATACTCAGCTGCTGGACTGCCATTGTCACATAACATTCACTGGTACCACAGCACACCTGAGTGAGGTGAGGAATGAGTTTCAGCCCATTTCTGCATTACAGTTATAGTGCACCCATCATGCATGGTAGGATAAGATAGATACCAAAGCACACCCATGAAACAGGTCATTGATCCATGACCATTATTCCATGGCCAGAGACACCAGACAATGAGAGCAGGGGAATTGAATCTCCCTCTTTGACACACATATGCTGTTTATGGTGGTAAAAGACCTGCTTCATCCTCCTGTATCAGCCTTTGGATGGGCTTGAGTGTCAGAAACACTCTGGCTACTTGTTGAGTTTGATATTTGTTTCCTTTGCTGTTGCTTGTGGTCTGCCAGCATGGCCCCATGCCTATTCCAAATACAAAGTGATAAAAGGAGGAAGCATGGACATACACACTGGTGAAGTTTTAGAGGATGTTTTTCACCTGTAAATTTTTGGAGCCTGTTAACTAGGGAATTATTACCATGTGTTTAGTTCAAGAACTTGATATGAATGATCCAACAACTATGCTTCTAAAACTGACAATAATGATGGTGTCACGGAGAGAGAGCAAAAAGCAAGTGACTGTAGGTCTTGGCAGGAGATCAGAAAGGTGACCTTGGCAGCAAATCAAAAAAAATTGCTGAATCCATACCAGAGCAAAATGCACAGAACTGAACTCTTCCAAGCACCAGTGACTGCACTGATGCATGGGCTCACACTGGCCATCAGGCACGTGTAGAAAGGAATGCCTGCAGACAATACACACTGGCCACATCCTGGAAATGCTATGAGACCTCCTGCAAAAATCTTAATGCTTTCATGTAAGAAATAAAGTGCTGATCATTGATTTAATTTAGGTTTTCATTTAGGAGAGCACTTAAGCCTGTCCTTGTGTCTTCCTGTCACATAATGTTAAGCTAAAGTACTTCTGCTTGAGTTCAACACCTTGTGGAAATCTTCCTCAAAACATTCCTCTTGGAATCAGTATGCACTCTACAGTCCAGCTTGTCTATTCTCATTCCCTTACATCTTTTTGTCTTTGGATTTGCTTTTTCTATTCTGTCAGCAAGTTCTGAAGGAAGCAAAGCTTCATCCTCAGCACACACATAACTTACCATGCTCAGAATCTTAGATTCTGACAATTAAGGGATCTAAGCAAAAGGTACTTAATTTAAAAGGTGAAAGTAATAATCAGCTGGACTAGTTTTTGTAGACGTGGACCACATATCATCAGCTTTGAAGAATCTGGTGAAAAAAAGGGGAGATAGGTAGGCAACCAAATCTAAAACACCTGATTTGCACCTATCTACTTATGCATCAGTTCTTTTATCTCCAAAAAGTAATTTTTGGTTACCTCAGAATTCTTTTTTTGCTTCTACAGAAGAAGATTAAATCCTGTTTACTCTTGAATAATATAAGAATAGACTTCTCCTTTGCTGGACAACAACTCTGGCTTGTAAATATTGGCTTATTTTATGATATTGAGAAAATTATCGGCTTACAAATGTCCAAACCAAAGAATAAAAATGTAAAGAATTTTTATTAAATTAAATAAAGAAGAAGAAAGTAAAGAATGCCATTGGCTGACTAATTTAAAATTGTCACATTGAAATCTGCTTAATCATCACCTGATATGGGTAACACATTTATACTATGCAACACTGTGATGAGTTTGTTGGAACACTTTCTGAGTGGATCTCAGCTCTGCTATTAATCTTACCTGTGCATATATACAGGATGATGAAGATGAATGTGAGAGGCCTTGTCAGATAAATTTTCTTCCTTAAGTAAACTGCCAGGAGCTTCTTTATAATTTTTGAGAAAATATTTGAGCTAATAAATAAATGCTTTTCTTTCAAGGTGTTTAAAAAGTTAATTTAAAAGTTGTGCCACTCTGACTGAAGGAATCTAAAACAAATACGAAATCCAAAAAACTCCTGAGCTCTGGGACTCATTCCACATTAGTGAGAACTTTATAGCTGCTTCAGGATGCTGCGAGCTCCTACTAGTTTTACTGGGGAAATGCTAAATACCTGAAAAAAGCAAGGGTTCTTGCAGTTGTAATGTGTCAGAAATCTCTGGGTGGAATCCAGCTCAGATCTTCATGTACTTTTGCTGTGACAAATGAGTTTATGAAAATTTCTAGGAAATCTTCTTATTCACCTCTTCCTTTTACAAAATAATTTGGATTATATCTGTCCTTAGAGATGCTTAAGCTTTTCTCTTCCTAATTTGCTTGCCTTCCTCTAAAAATTTTTATACAGTGTAGGATTTTAAGACCTCGACCTGTCTAATTTTACATGTTTTTGAATGCTGGTTTGTTTGGGGGTTGTTGGGTTGGGTGTTTTTGAAGAACTGCAGCTGAACTACGCATTTGCATTTTGTTTAGAAAAGACCATGCAAGGGAGAGCAGGAAAGGGAATTTTGTTGAAGAAACTAATGAAGGAACACAGCACAGAACTGAATGTCCTTGTTCATCAAGCTCGTGTCCTATCCTTCCCACATTCAGAAGTAGGCGGTTTCCTCTGGCTTTTCACTGTGAGCTAATTGGGGGAGATCTGGTCATGCTCACAAATCCACAGCACATGAGGGGAGACTGCTGCAAGATAGAGACCTACATTCCTTCCTCTCTGCCTCTCCCCTTGTCCCTCTTCTTCCAACCTAGTGTTTGCCCTCCTGACCTCAAAAATAGTGTTGCACTCACTTTTTTTTTTAATCTGTTTATTTTTGGCCTTCATGTTTCAGAGGAAGTACCTATTAAATTGTCTATGAAATGGAGTGGTTGAGAAAATTTGATCTCATAATATTTACATGAAGTAGCATTACAATAATAACACTAGCTGGTGTTAAGAGAAGTAGAACCTTTTTAGTCAGGTACAGAAGGAAAAGTTTTGTGACAGATGAAGGAAAAATTCTGCAATAATAATCAAGCAGTCTGGAAACTTCTGTCACTAACCAAGTGTTATAAATTGAAGGCAGAAGTTTTTTAAGTTCTGCATTTTAACAAGGCTTTGTTATCTATATTTACATATTTGTGAAAATAAAAAAAGGATTAAAATATATGAAGAAGAAACAAAACAGTGATGTTTCAGAGATGTTTTGATGTCAATGATATAATGCAGTTAACTACTGTAATGAAAACCCTTTGGCAACATAAAAGCCAGTGGTGCCAAACTGCTGTTAAAATTAGACCTGGTCAATATTGATTCACACACAACTGACTTGACCTTATGTGTGCTCTTGTGTTACAATGTATGTTAATGTTTTGAAATTGCTTTGAGGATAATTAACATTAGAGGAGAAGTCAAAACCTCAGGTTTAGAAAAAAAAATCAGAAAAATGCCTTGTTTTATTTCTAAAATTATCAGCTGCATAAGCATGTGAATGCTGCAAAGGAACAAAATATTATTAATTTCTTCTTAAAAAGTTGGGTTTTAAACAGTATTATATTTCTTTATCAAAATCCAGGATTTATATTGACCAGGATGGTGACATTTCAATCATAGACAAACAAAAATTTTTTTGTAGCTGTTGCATTATCATTTTCAGCTGGGCTATGGAGTGAGCAACTCCACATCCTTTCATGCACGTGCATTGAGTAATCTTGGCTTGGTTTACTTCAGACACGAGCATGTTCACCTTTCCATGGCTGTATTTTTCCAAAGGCAGAAACAAAGTATGCATTTTTCTGATATGGAGATGATGAGAGGGTGAAGAGTGCTTTCCAGAAGGTGTCTGCTCTCCTCCCTGGAGGAGGTGCACCTGGCCCTGTAGTGCCGTCACGCTGAGCTTCACACAGCACAAGGAACTTCCCTGCATATTTACCTTTATCATCAGTCCACAAATATCATCCAACAGTACAAATTCACATTAAACCAGTGGGACAGTAAAGAATTTTTCAAATTTCACGGAGTTTCACAGAGGATTTAATCTAGGAAGATGTGAAGAGCTCATTTCAAGCAGATCCTAAGTGTAGCTTGGTCAGTTCCTAATCAATTTATTTGAAAGACGAAACCATCCTTTTTCTCCTGTTTCAGATTATAAACCAAACTATACCTCTTGCAATGGCGTAATAGCTCAAATAAAAGCTGAAAAAGGTAACTCTATTGGGTTAATGTTGCTGCAAGCAGCAGGGAAGTGATCAGTCCTCACAGTTTCTCAACAAGCTTCCAAAATCTGCTGCTGTAGCTGCTGTAGTGTGAAACAACCTTGCCATGAACTATTCTTTGCATTATGCTTGAGGACTTAGCCTTTGGATGAGCATTCTCCTTTCTTGAAATCTGTGCAAAAGCTAATATATAAAGACATTTTTATATATTTGTATGTCTTGTTTTCTTGGCATTGGAGGGTTTTTTCTGCAAGAAGGAGGAGAGAAATATTCCTGCAATAATTCTAATAATATTTGCTAGAATTGTTTATTTTGTTGAAAAAGTTGGACCACAATCACTTTGCCTTTGATTAGTTTACTGTGGGAAGAAAACACAGTCCTCTGGGGCTTTTTCCTTAATTCTCTGGGCCTAAATATGTTTTTTCTCTGAGGGTAAAATCAGCCTCAGTAGGTCTAATTCTATTGCTATCTTCAGAAAGTGATACTAGTATTGGGCCTAGGGGTGAATTTATCACAAGGAATTAGGTTTTGTGGTGTTTTTCCCAGTTGTCTGAACATTCTGTTTTAACAGTGAGCTTCCCTGTTATCATCTTAGTGAGAAAAAATTATCACAGTATAAGTTGCATTTGCAGTAAAAATATCTATGGTCCATCAGAAGCAACATAGAGAATGCATTTTTTCCTTTCAATGTCATATGTACTTCAGGCAGTATAAATTTCAGAGGGACAGTTTAAATGGTGACATTGTCAGAAGGATGGGATTCAGCTCAAGTCTAAGATATTTCATTAACATGCATGTAGTTGTCTGAAGGCACACTAAGCACTTTGTTCTGTTGCCTAAAATGAGGACATCTCCTGACATTTGGAATGTCCTAAAGATTCTTAAACATCTGTGTGGGACTGATAGCTCTGACTCACGATGTCTAAAAGTCTTTCAGTCTTCTGGTGCAGTAGCTGGAGGCTGAAAACACACAAGGTATGACACTAGCAACAGAATCACATCTAGATGGGTAAGATCACCATGCAAACTTGATCATACCTATTCAGTTAGCCAGAAGATCAATTTGGTTCACCTGAAAGTATACTTCAAGGGTTGAAGCTATCTAAAATAAGTAATCTAGCACCATTTGAGAAATCCTGGGATATCCAGTCCTTAAGCTTGACACTAGCATGTGAGCTGTCCACCTCAAAAATGAGCTCTGATCTTGTCCATGTCTAACAATTTGAAATATATTTATAGTAACTGAGGCACTGTTGATTTATTTACCATGCATTTCTTGCCGTTTAAGCATGATATCTGGAGTATGCCTCTACCTTCTGATCTCAGCTGTATAATTCAAGATCTTGATTTTTTTTATAAATTACCTCTCTGACATGTGTCTTGCTGACATTACACAGAAGAGCCCTAAATTGAAATCTAAATAGATAAGAAAAATTCTGCCCCAAGGTATATCTTTCATTGAGTGGTTTTTGATCCACCTGCCAAAAAATCCTTTGATTTAAGAAAATGGCCAGGAGGAATATTTTTAGTCTATATCTAATTTGAGACATCATGCTCAGTAATAATCACAATAGTCAGACATATATTTGCAGTAAAGATGTCTGCTTGTGAATGATTCAAAGTTTTTACAGTCAACAGAGAGAGCCTTTAATGCTTTTACATTGGCACAGGGTTTAAGAGTGCAGGTGGAAGAAACTAAGCAGATTTATCAAAGATAAAGGTGTTGACAGATATTAAATACAAAAATACTGTGCCTGGTGCTGGAAGGCTCTGTCCTGCCCTACAGTCTAAGGGAGTATTCCATATCCTTCCCTGATTCTCATACCCTCATCTGTATTGCTGTGGCTGAGACCTTTCAGACAGAAAGGGAAGATGGACTTTGGCTAGGCCATGCCATTGTTCTTAGGCAAAACAGTTAACTTCCCAATTCCTAACTTAAAATCTAAAACTTATTAAACATACTTCATCCTAAAAATATGCTCAGGGCAGCATAACCAGCTAACCAAGCTGCAGATATGGAGTTGCCTAAAGGTGAACGCTCCACCTCATATTTCAAACATGTAAGAGTAAAACACAGTTAATATATGACTTTAAAATAATTGAATTGCACTACAGTTTAATTGGTGGCAATGAAGAGTGAAGGTTACCTGAATAACTGGTGATTCCTATGGTTTTGTACACATAGAACAACATACCTATTGATTATTTTCTTTCTGTAGCAAAAATATATTCCTTGGCTAAAGTATTACACTTCATTGTAAGAAGCATATCTATAAGTCATCAAATTATTACTTGCCTCAGTAATATAATAACCATATGTGAGGTATCAGGAATTTCTGATATGTTAAGTTGCTAAGTAAGCCAGTCGAGAGGGTTCCCTCAGTCTTGCACCAAGGAAATAACTCTGAAACTCACCAAGGAGTCTCCTCCTGTAGGATAAGTCTTTCCTTTTTTTTTATAAAAACTTTAAACTTGGTTGTGCTGAATAAACATGTAAAGAATTCTCATTTGCTCTAGATATGGAATTGTGGAGAATATGGAAATAGATTTTAATTGTCATTTAGCTATTTGCATCTCAATATGGGGGGAAATCCTAATTTGTCTTTGGCTGGAAAGGATTTCTTCCCTGGAGGACTAAGGCTTTTTGAATGAGTTGAGGGAGCATCAGTTTCTGCTGGAATAGGAAGAGGTAAATGAATAATGTTGAGTTGAACCCAACCAAATCATGGATTGTGTCAGTGACCTTCGCAAGCCAAGAGTTGCTCAGCCTGGGCCACTTCTAGCCTTGGAGACAAGCAAAGAAGCTGCTGTCTTTTAAATAAGAGAGCAGGATAATTACTGATGTTAAGCAGCCTGTGATTTAAAGGTTTGCTAGATCAGATGATGTCGCCTTGCTTTTCAGCCTTCTGCTGTTTAAGTCTCCTTGTCCTCATGCATGTTCTTGTAAACAATATAGATGTTTACATTCTTTCATCGAAGAGAAGTTCTCTTGATGGACACCTGTCTTGACCAGTGTGATGGGAGAGGTGTTGACCTTGCTTACCAATCACTTGGTTTGCTTGCTATACTATATAATGGAGTCAGTGATGTAATGAAGTTAGTTCTCTTGGTTGAACCTGGGTCAGAGTTCGTGTGGTGCATCTAGTGTGGCAGTGCGACAAGATTTTATACACAGGGACCAGAAGACCATCTACCTACTCTGTTTTAAATGCCAAACAAGGAATAAGTATTCTGTCTTCAAAATTGCTACATGTCATATATGTGCATAAAATGTTAGGCAATAAATGGGATTGGATGCTAATTACATCATACCATTCACTGTGTTTTTGGAACTATGAAAATTGGGCATTAATCCATGCAGAAGATAAAATGAAGAAGTCTTGAAGCCACAGACAGAGTTCAGTTTTCCGCTAAACAATCCCAACATTCTTTTTTCTCTCACTTTAGTAGAGAAGAGAATTCCAAATATATGTCTGAAATCTTTATTTTGCTCCAAAAAAACTAGCTTGTAGGCAAGAAGGTGATTTGCATAAAAATTTGCAGGTTTCATGTGGTACTGTTTGAGATTTTCCAGGGAAGTTGGGTGGGTAACAGAAAGATGCTGTGTCAGCAGCACACATTTGTTTGTGGGTGCTGGAAGGAGAGCTTTCATTGGAAGTGGTATTTGTTAGAGTGTCTATCTGCAATGCTGATTAGATATTTGCTACACTGCCTGGAAAAGAGAGCAGTTCACTGAGAATATTTTTTCAAGCTTAGTAATTGTCAGATACTACTTTTTTTTCCTCATCTTTTTCAGGTTGGGTTTTTTGGTTTCTTTTAGAGACAAGCATAAGTGGTGTGTTACAGCAGTTGAACTCCCATCTCATCACATTCACTGGGTTTTCTTGATATGTTTTTCTAGACATTTTCTCACACACCACACCCAAACCTTTGTGTTTTTGTGCTGTCACCTGGATGGGTGGGAGAGAGTATTTTTGACTGGTGGCTATTCTGTTGACCTGCCTCTAAGATAACAAGTGTGGATCACAAAATGGGTGCTGATGAAACATATCACCTTTTCAAGGAGGCTTAGCTCAAAGGATGGCTTGGATGCTTGGCTCCTCTTGTGCAGTAAAATTGTGTCTGACATCTGTTTAGTACAGCTACACGGAGCTTAGAAGGGAAGGGCAAGCCTGAGGATTCAAGCTGATGGAAACCTGCTGCCAATGCAGGGCTCATGTAGTTTATTAATCTTGTCGGTTGTTAGTACCTTTTTATCTGGATCCTGTTAACTTAAGATTTGTATGTAACTCATGGAAAAGATACGTTTTTGTTCCCTTTGTTGGGATATGAGAAGTCTGTTGGCATAAGTCTTCAAAGGCATTAAGTCAGTAGCATCATGGAAATTTGGCTATGTTTTGAGCACTTGAGCAGCTATAAAAATTAGACTAGGTTATTTTAACAGGCTATTGTTCCATAATCTAACTCATCTTTCTTTCTATGTTTTTTTTCTTTTTTCTTTTTATAACTTTCAAGTCATTTAAAGCTACTTAGCTTTTATTCCAAAGTTCAGTAAACGCTGTTACTTAGTCTGTAAAACTTTGTAATTTCAACATTATATATCCACTAGATAAGTTGACAGAACATAGAAACACAATCCAAACAGTGGAGACCTTTGTATAGGGAAGAGCACTGCTCTGTAACAAAAAATTTCTCAAAGTTTTTTTTTTATTAGAGCAAAATGAAAGAATTAAATATGCTTAGGCAATAGAGAACAAAAGAGTATAAAAAATTTATTTCACCCTCTATTTCTTTTGTTGCTCTGATTCGGTTACCCTTGATTGTTTATTTCCTGTTGCATGATCTCTTTGCTGTGGACCCTTGGCAAGTGTTTTACTGTCACTTATTCTTTACATTTCCTCTCCTGACAGGAACAGAGAGTTACCTGTCCTAATGCAAATCTATGACCAGCACTCATTCATGCTTCCAGAAAGTTCTCCACTGCAGAATCTCACTACATTCATGCCAAGTATCTTTACAATTTTCCCTCTGCACGACTTCTATTCTCATCTTTCTATCATTTTGGGGACAAAGGCTTGCCTTTATCTCTTAATATCAAAAAGTACTCTTTGCTCATGCAATGTGGAAAATCATTTTATTACCACTTGCAATACTTGAAGATAATTCCTATAGTTTTGGAGTTTGTTGCTGTTACTCCATGCTATGTAAAAAACACCTTAGTAATGATTTACTGAATAACATTTTATATATTCTTAAATAAGCATCTGTTATATATTGTGTCAATAATCCATATTTTGTGTCATTATTCCCAGTGTTATACAACAAAATATGCTACCTTTAGTTTCTTTCAATTTTGTCTTCAAGGCTGTCTTAACAAGAGCATGGCCTAAAGATTTCTTGACGCTTGATTTGTCAAGGTTTTCAAAGTGAAAAATGAAGTTTGGAGGTTATTTTTCACAGCCCATGCAGGGGCTCTGTAAACATAATTCTATTCCCTGTACTCCATCTCCAGCTCTGTAGCATCAAGTGTCTCTTCACTGAGAGTTCCTCTCAGGGTGACACTCAGGTCTGGGAAATGAGACCAGAATGGTCTCTCACCCACACTGTTAATAACTTGGACAAAAGCCTGCAAGATAGAAAATGAACTGGAGAAAACATGGATTTGATGTCCTGAAATAATTTGGAATTGTAATTGGCTCTTAATGTCATATCTAAGCCTGTGATACTCCATTCAAGACCATGCTTCCTATATATGGAACACTTTCGAGACAGGCTTAAGGAACTACAACTTGCCTCCTAAATATTACTGTCTAAAGTCTCTTTTCTCTGATTTAATATTGTAAAATGTATTTTTTAGCAATGGGAAGATACTTTAAGCTGTACAGTTCATTTCAATCACTCTTCTTAGGGGTGGCAGTCAGTTGGTTTTAACCATTATCAGTAATGCATCACTACTTTTTGTTTCACAATACAGTGTGAAACAAGTGAGCATTCTTGTTAAACTGTAGTCAGACCATATTGTCATTCACATTTGAAATGCTCTAAATGTCTTTCAGGGCAAAAAGAATAAAACTACTGTCATATTTCTTGGGCTAAATTTTGAAGGAAGGCTGTAGAAGGTGCAAAATTTGAGGAACTTCTAAAAAATCTCACTGAATACATATTTCCACATTTGCAGCTAAACACCCTTAGAAAGCGTTCCCTCAGGTCTAAGCATTTTTGCAGCTATCACAACACAAAGCTGAGTCTTGGTTTCAGCCTTGATTCTGTGCTGATTCCATGCACACATTTCTTTGACTTCAAAGGTTTGTCTTTCATTGTTGACCCAAGGGTACAAAAATACTCACTATTTCAGATACTAGAAGTTTCTAAAAAGAGCTGGAAGCTTTACTAAGAAAGTAGCTTCCCTTTATAAACAAATCTGATTAGTGCTGTTCTGCATTTATTACTGCCTGTGATGTTATTCTCAGCATTGTATCAGGGAGAGAGACATGTGGAAAGTCCTGGCTAAAGCAGTGTCCTCAGCATCTTCCTGAGACATTTACTCATTGAATATCAAGATGTGTGGTGTATAATCTTTTATTTCTTTTGGATTAATTTCTATTGGCAGATTTGCAAGGACCGAGAGTAGTGAGAAATGGCTTCTCTGTATTTTGATAGTCCACTGGTATCCTGTAACCTAATTGAAACTTTAAGTATAAGCCCTGGAATTTGCTGATTATGATGCACAGCTTTTCCTGAATTTCCCATTTGATTGAAATTTTCAGGATTTTTCTTAGCATTTAGTAATGATATTCTGCTATTTTTAAAAACTTTTCCTTAGGTCCACAAAGAATGCCTGGTTTTGTGCTGACAAAGACAAACACGATACTCTTCTGTAAGAGATCCTTTGAGGAATTTCTTTTAAATATTGTGTGGTAAATGGTATTCATTTTTGAATACACCTTCAAAATCTGAGACAAAGTCAGCAGGAGCTTTTGTGGACACTCACGAGCTAGTTTTTACGCAGTCAACCTGGGAATGAGAGTAGTGTAATTGTGCCAGGCTGGAGCACAAGCATGAATTACACAGCCTTGTCTGGAAAGCTGGGTGAATAATGGGCCAGCTAGCCTGAGCTAACCTCTGTGCTGCTTAGGCTGCACTTTGTCAGAACTCAAGGGAGCTCGTTTAAAGCTGACCCTGGCAGCCTGACACACGCTATGGTCTCACTGTGTCCTCACACCTTTAAGTGCAGTAAAGACCCATCTTTGCTGCATCTTGCTGCAGTTGAAACACGTTTCTCAATCAGATTTGAAAAAATGCAGATGATTCGGTAAATCTTAACCATATTAATGTTGATAGCAAAACTCTTGCTCATTCTGTCAGGGATGGGATGTCAGCCCACAAACATGAAAACTGCTCATTTCTGCATCTATTAAAAAGGGTGGTGTATTAAGAAAAACTTCTCTGTATTGCAGTGGCAGTCAGGAAGGGATCTGCTCATGATAAGCCTTTTCCTTACTAAGCCAATGGAACTGAAAAGAATACATTTCTATGGCCTTGTGGTTGCTAAGGAAAATAACTCAGAATAGCCTGTTTCTGTCTGACAAACTAAAACCATATTAACTGGGGTATTTTCACAGTTAAATGTTCAAGAACTTGGTACGAACTCTGCTATGTGTCTCTTACTCAAAACAGGGCAATTGCTTTAGCCAAAAGTGAACACATCCAGTTGTTGATTAGTTACAACACCAGGATTGATGGCTTGTTTATCCAAATGTTACAAATTCTCTGGTTTTCAGTTTTCCTTTTGCGGTAGCCGTTGCCTCTGCTATATAAATGTGGTTACCAAAATGTGGTAACTATATAAATGAGGGAGAGAGCCTGTGGTGATACGGATGCAAAATATGCAAACAACTTCGGCTAAACATAGCTTTACCATAGTTTTGTTATATAAATGTCAACTTAAAATTAAATGTTATGGAAACATTTCTTTTATCTTTATGGACTCTAGCAGCTGCACAGTTTTCTCAAGTACAGTTTACATTTATGATGTTGTTTAAATCTATCACATACATTCAACATGCACAGAAGAATTTTTTAAAAGCAAGCTGTTTGCATTTGTGCAGTAATTACCCAGGGTCCAGCTTTAGTCTCCCATGTGCGAGACAAGTTTCTGCTGACTCTAGGGGGACCAGGAGTCACTGAAGCTGAGAGCAGCAGTTTGATTTGTCCAGAGATTAACGAGCTGAAGATTTTTCATAATTGTTTGTCACAGAACTATGGTATCCTGGGGTGCATTAGGAAGAGCATTTCCAGCAGGTCGAGTGAGGTAAACCTGCCCATCTACTCAGCTCTAGTGAGCCAAATCTGGAGTTCTGTGTCCAGTTTGGGGCTACACAGGAGATAGGGAGCTCCTGAAGCAGGTCGAGCAGAGGACTATGAAGGGACTGGGGCATCTCTCTTATGAGGCAAGGCTGAGTTGAGCCTGTTCAGCCTTGAGAAGAGTTGGCTGAGAGGGGACCTTATCAATGTCTACCAGTATCTGAAGAGAGGGTGCTAAGAGGAGGTTTCCAGGCTCTTCTTGGTCATGCCAAGCAACAGGACAGGAGGCAATGTACAAAAACTGATGCACAGGAAGTTCCACCTGAACATGGGGAAGAATTTCTTTATTGTGTGGATGACTGACACCAGAACAGATTTCCCAGGGAGGTTGTGGAGTCTCCCTCACTGGAGATATTTAAGAACTGTCTGGACACAATCCTGTATCATGTGGTCTGGGATGACCCTGAGCAGGGAGGTGGGACCAGATGGCACACAGTGATCCTTCCAGCTTGACCCATTCTGTGATTCTGTCACCCATGCTGTATCATTATTTTATGAATCATGGGCAGATTTCACAATATATTTGCTAATTAGAGATTTTTTTCCCCCTTGGATATTTTGTAATGCCATTCTAAATATTGCATTTTAGCCCCATTTTTCCTCCATACATCTGATATGAGACTTACCTAGGAACTGCAACAATACAAAAAAAAAAGGCGATTTTAAAATTAAGTTGTGTGATCCCAACCAGCTCCTCTGTATCAGGCAGCTAATAAATATATTTTAAAATAGCAGTGTCTCTTTATGTAACAACAATATGCTGTTGTCCTGTGGTGCAAAGCAGAAATGTTAGGTACTATACATACAGTTAAAGCATTAGAGTGGCTCAGCCTCACAGTGTAGCTGTCTCCACAGAACAGATCTGGTAGTGAAGCTCCAGAAGCTGGCAGATGGAGATTATTCCAGACATATCACCTCACTGTGAGTCACGGAAAATAGACACCAGCATTCATTAATGCTGCAAACCTGCGTGGCCTGACATGGGCTGGGTTCAGTGGTCATTGGATTAGAATTTGGAAATCAGAGCTCGCTTCTGTTTTTAACTTCCCTGGTTCCTGAAAAAGGATTTATTCTGTAGCAACACATAACAAGGATTTAAAATGTCAACATGCAAACAGATCAAATTAACAGGAATGGTGATTGACAACCACTCAGAATGTCACACAGAGGTGGCAACAGGGCAGGTTCTAAGGAGTAGGTTCAGGTGAACAAACGAAAACATACATGTTCATAGAGCTGTTTCTTAGATTTTGTAAATCATTCACAATTTGTATGTGGGCTAAAAGTACAGTTTCCAGAACTGAGATTAGAAAACCTGATAGCAGCAGAGTCTGTTCAGATCCGCAGTCTGAGGTTCAGGAAGCCCCTGAGCCACAGCCTGCTGGTAAAGAACCAGCTTGGCTCCTCCACAGCCTTCCTTTCATATCTGCTACCAGCCACTGCTGCAAGGGCTGCACGGGCTTTGGTCTGTGGTTGTCCAGACTGTGAAATGGCAAAGAACTTCTTAGCAAATTTTATTGCATGAAAAAGCAGACTCATACGGACTTGAATTACCAAGTTGACTTTTCTTTTTTAAATTCTGGAAAAACCAAATTATTTAGAGAAACTTTCAAGTGCTTCATTTAGCTGTCACCTGATCCACATTCAGCCAGCCACAGACTTCCTGAGGCAACTGGCAAAACCAACTGAGTGGGAGGTTCACAGTTTTTCTTTTGGTCCGTGAAGAAAAATCAGTCAAAGACTTTTGGTTCCCCTCTCCCCTTTCCACTGAAGCAAAAAGCTGCATTTTACTTCTTGTTAAGTGCTAGAGATGAAATCTAGAGTTAAGAAGTCTTCCTGCAGATCGAATTGTCTGGGACTCGGTGTTTTCTCTTTTATCTGCAGTAAGGCCCAGATCTGCCTGCATGGCCCTTTTCTTATGTGCCTGCAGCTGCAGGGCCTTGTGGATGGGCTGTGCTCTTCCCGTGTCCCAAAGACATGGAAAAGTTCAGCCTCATGAAGTGCTGCAGTCACCAGTACTCTTCAGAAGCCTGGCTCAGTGAACTGGTCACACCCAGTCATAAGCTCCAAGAATTATGTGAATATTCACTTTTTAAAAGTAATTCTCTCTGATGGTCTACATTTGTGCAAAAGCCTTCCAGCCACCCTGGTTGTGCTTGCATTACAGCACACTGGCTGAAGCAGCCTTTTCATCTTCAAACAGATCCTGTAGGTCTCTCATTACAAATCCTCATTCTTCCCCTAAACTCAAAGCTGATAAAGTGGGCAGGTGTAGCATTTGGCCTACTGGGCTCTGGTCACAGCTAGAGGAAACACATTGTGGAGAGACATCACATACCTGCCAAAGAGATGATAAATACATTTCCAAATAAAAGTTCTGTACTGCTGGACATCCGAACCTGTGTCTGGGCATTTAATGACTGCATTGAGCCTCAAAAGTGGCAAATGAGTACCCCTAAGTGTGGCAGCTCAAAACAGCTACTCAGGGCTTCTGTGTCTGAAGACCCCAGCAAATTGCTGGAAAATCCTTCAGTGCTGGTAAAAAAATAATAATTTATGTAATAAATATATCATGAACATGCACCCTTTTTTAATTCACTGGCACAGGTTTGGTGATATTTCTTGCCGTTTCAGTAAGATACAATAAAACTCTCCGACAAGATGAAAGGAATATGAACAAGTGAAGTTATAGCAAAGTAAACCCATGTCAATCATTATAGTAAAACCAGTGGTTTAGCTTTATTCTTGCCTGTGTTGCAGGAAAAATAACCAGCAAAACACCAGCAAAGAAAGTGCTAAGAGTAGAAATGCAGGTAATGAGAATACTACCTAGAACTGTGAAATTATTTTGAGTTCAAGGGCCTTGATATTGAGACTAGATCATCTTTAAGGTGCCTTTCAACCCAAACCATTTTATGATTCTATGATTCTGCAATTCTGTAATTCTGTGATTAATATTAGGTTTACAACTAGAAGAAACAAACTCAATGAAGTTATTTGGGGAAGCAGGAATAGCTATGAGGGAATAGCACCAGAAGGATGAGAATACAGACTAGCCCATCATCCCAGCTCATGAAGACAACTTGTTCTTAACATAGTAGATTGAGTGATGCAGTCTGGTGAGCTGGGAAAAAAAAATAACAAAACTGTTTGATGATTACATTTTGAGGAGTAATGCGAGTGTTTCTTATGTAAGAACTGGAACTACATGTTAAGAAAAAAAAAAAGTAACTGTGCAGGCAGTCAGGTGTTGTACCAGGCTGTCCAGAGAGGTGACAGCCTCCTTCCCTGCAGACACTCACCACTCGACTGGACATGACCTTGAGCAAGCTGATGTAATTGAACTTGCTTTCTGCAGGGGCTAGACAAGATAACTGCTGGAGGTCCCTTCCAGCCGACATAGGACTGTGATTTTTATGAACTTCCTTTGTAAAAGAAGCCAGTGTAACTTTAGTGTCATTAGAGGTTAATATACTGATTCTAACAGATAGGTTCTTGGTTATTTATTTGCCTGTGATTGTCTGAGCTCAGTGATGCTCTGGGCATGCTAAAAAGCTGTTTATTTCATACAGTTTTATAGGAAGGTTTGATCTTCTGTTGCTTTGATATATTGTTTGATTGGGTTACCTTTTTATCCATATGCTCTCATATGAATGGATGGATACTGTTACATGATCCTTCAGTTAAATCAAGATACTCAGTCCTGTTCAACATTCATTCTGTAAAGCTACGTAAATAACTCTTCATAATGGATCACAAAATACATGAAAAGAGCAGAATTTTTTTTTTTACACATAAATATATATAATGTTTTTGGCTCACCCTGAATCCACTCTTCCACTTGTCAGGCTTCCTGAGGAGACAGGCAGACATGCATCTCTGTTGGAAGGAGAAAAACAGTGCTCTCAGTACAAGAAGGTGCAGTCAGCTGGTGTATCCCAATTAAGAACGATTCCTGGCTGTGCTGGAAGTTCTCTGTGTGGGCACCATACATAGCTTAAATCACTCCTAGCCTAGGAGGGACGAATTCTCAATTCTACCAAACTTCTCCTGTGCACTTAAGTTAATACTTTAAAGACAGTTAAGAATTTAGACTCTCAGAGGCTCATCATTTGCATTAGCTCTTCATTGCCTACCCTGTACTGATTTTTAATGTGAATTTTTATGAATTGTAGGAGGCAAAATTGCCACGTATCTCAGCTTCACATTGTTAATATAGGAAAACAACACTGCTGTGTCTTATGATGGAGTTGTCTGGACTGAGTACACTGAATAGAGTATCATGCTGTGTTGGGAGTCACTGACTAACTGGGCCTCCTTGTACTGGCAGAGGTGTTTTTCTTCTTCTAGAGGAGATGCTTGTCTGCCTATTCCCTGCTCTGGGAAGTTACAATCCTGTTTACTGGTATGGTCCATGCAACTACTGAAGGCTACTACTTTGTACATTGAAGCTTCGAGAAACTGACTTCAGCTGTGTGGTTAACAAAGGCATGTCCAGGGCTTCTTCTGCAGCCTTGGAAGTCTGCAGTGTTCAGCAGTATGTACTCACAGTCATTTCTGATCAAACTGTGCATGCACATGGAATCCCAGAATCAGAGAATGGTTTGGGCTGGAACTGACCTTTAAAGATCATTGAGACCAATGCACCTGCTGCGGGCTGGGACACCTGCAACTAGATCAGATTACTCAAAGCCCCATCCAGCCTGGCCTGAAACACTTAGATAAGTGCTTAGAGGATCAGCCTGTGTGAAAAGAAACTGATCTGCTAAAGTAAGACTCGTATAAGACTATCTCTGTGCCTGCAATATGTCTGATAAACGCAAACTTATTTCACACAAATTTCTGAGCAGAACAATTTTGGCAAAGAGTGAAAGCCACTTGAAGATAGAATGTTGGAAAGTAAAAGTACCGTCATGTGTTGTTTCAGACAGGCAAGCAGCAGCTTTAATGTGTTTAAGATCAAAGGGCAAGTTTTTCCCCATATGGAAAATAAGTGATCACTTTGTGTATTTAACATTCTGCATAAGCGTAACAGTTGTTCCAGAACCTTTGCAACCCAGCATTTAATAAAATAACTCATTATTGAAACAGAAACATTATTGTTGCCAAAGCAGTGCATAAGCAGAGCTTTGGCACATGGCAGCCAGACGTGTGAGCAGCAGCTGGACAGACAGCCCAGCAGAGACAGGCCCTGCTGTGGGCACACGAGGGGCTGTCCTTCCACGCTGCAGTCACTGCTGAGGTGCTCTGCTGTGCTCTGCAGTCTCCCCACCTTGTAGGGACTTCAGAATATCTTGGTTGGTGCTGGTGTGCTCTGCAGCCTCACCTTGTAGGGACTTCAGAATATCTTGTTTGGTGCATGGAAGAAATTATGTAACACTCTTTCCATCGGAGTGATTATGAGATAAAAGACCCTGAAAAATAGAGGAAATGAGTCACATCATTGGGCTTTGACTGTAGAGAATCAGACAGAATAAAGGCTTATTGTGAAAAGTGTTACATCTTGCTTTAGATCTCAAGACCTAAACAGCACTGCAAGAAGTTTTCTGTTCTCAAAGTGGTGTGTGATACAAAGCTATAAGCTGTTTGTTGTACGCTCTCCAGCTAGACCTAGTGCTTGACAAAGTGTGTCTCTGCTCTTTGCTTTTAAACACAAAGAAACAGGCATATGAGGAAATAGGTGAACACCCCTCTGTCCCCTCAGCTTTGAGACTTTGTGTTGCTTTCCTGTCAATATTATATGGATGAGCATGGAGAGGAGATAAGTATTGCTGTAAATAAGTTAAATTCAGGAAATTTTGTCATTTGAACCTTTCAAGATGGGGTTCTTTTTTGCAGTCTCACATGCTTTTACCACCAGGTTCTGGTCTGTTAGTACTGCTGCCTAACAACAAGAAGGGGCACTTCAGATTCCAGAAAGTGCAGGACTTATTTAGATTAAGGAAGACAAGACTAATGGTGTGGTATAAAACTGAACACCCTCGAGCTAAAGTGCCGTGATTAATTCTTAGAAGTAAGTTTAATACTAACAGTGCATTATGTTAGAAAAGTATTCTGTGTTCCATTTATATCCTTGTTTACTACTGGGAGAAAACGATAGGAAATTAACAGGATTTTCTCTGCTCTGGTGATATTTATGAGTCAGCTCATAATTCCCAACGCAAGCCATGCTTCCACTGAAGTAAGGTTTCAACAAAAACCAAAACCCAGCTATTAGTAAATAAAGTTAGAGAAAGAAGATGTAGATCTTGGTACATTGAAGAAAATTTTTAAACTGTCAATTCTTGATAACATTATGGCATTTTTCTGCCAAGTTTAATGAGCCCTTGAATTCGTGGCTGCTTAGATTTCTGTGGTTACTGTAAGGGACATTGGGGCTATAAGATAGCCTGGACTTGTAAATACTGTTATGCTTACCACTTTTTTTTTAATTCCATCATGAATATATGGGTTTTTTTCAGGATAGACTTACTCTTGCTTCCTCATTCTCCTTTTTAACTCTCCACAATGGAGTGCTCAAAAACATTCTTCTGTATTTCAGTGTATTAAATATGATAAATCATTCCTGTCTTAATCAACTTGCTGAATTGAAGCATCATAAAGTGATCAGATTAATTAGTATGTCTGATTTTTTATCACTTTGTACCGTTCCTCCCACAGCCACCACAGGCTGATATAATGATGTGGTACAATACACCTCAAAGCTCTGATGTTTCCAATTAATTTTTTTTAATTTAAAAAGAAATATATTTTTAAAGTGTGCTTTATTTTCTTATCTACTATTCTGGTTAACATGTGAGATAACCACATTTAATGGCAGCAAATAAATTGGAATCCCCATACAAAGCCAAGTATCCCATAGATTCTTCATCTGTACCATGGACTTGAGCATTGCTGCCAGAACAACGGTGTTATTTTGCAGCCTGGAAAGCCATTGTTGGAGAATTTGTGGGTACTTCTTTGTACATTGTGGGTACTGCTTTGTTCACTTATCTGGAAGGATAAAAACTGTAGAAGTAGCCAAGGGTTGCTAAGATGCCTTCTTGAGAGATATGGTTAAAAGAAATCCCATTTGCTCATGTAATACAATACAGTGTCTTTGTAGTGATATTTGAGTGTGACAAATTCCCTAATTGTCAATGTTGTTGACTATATATTAGTGAAGAGCAATTGTAAAACCAAAGCAAAATCCAGTATATAATATACTTCAGGAGAAAAATAAGAGAAAGGAAGAAATTTATTTGTGTTCCAGAGCTCTTCAATAGGATGAAGTATTTTAGGTGAAAATGCACAGCTGACTCGAGTGCTTCCCACAGTATCAACCTCTCATAATCAAGTTGGGCTAATTGCCTTAATCCCAAGTTTTTATTAAAATATGTCAATCAGGCACCTGAATTTGAATGATTAGATTTTTCCCTAGATTTTATCCCCATCTTTACATTTGGTTAAGATGAAAAACAGTACTGAAACCACAGAATCAAAGAATGTTCTGAGTTGGGAGGTACCTGAAGGGATCATCAGAGTCCAGCTCCTGGCCCTGCACAGGACAGCCCCAGGAATCACACCTTGTGCCTGACAGCATTGTCCAAATGCTTCTAGAACTCTGGCAGACTTGTGCTGTGATATATTCTCAGGATGTGAAATATCCTCACTGTAAATTACAGCCCATTTGCTAAATAGGCTTGTTTGATAGTGTGTTTTCAACACAATAACTTGACATCCAGAAGTACCTATCAGTGGCAAAAGATGTGCAGGCAAGTCCAGAGAAAAATGTCATCCAGATACATGGTAACTCCCAGACCATACCCAGGAACTGTCTAGCAAAGCAGTGTTTTACCCAGGCCAAAGTTATTCTATGGCAGTCCTCAGCATTTCATGGTGTAGACCATCAGCAGCTGTAGTGGGTGTTGTTCTCTGTCACATTACCCAGGGATCCAGCTGAATCACAGTGGGTGGGATTAACTCCAGAGGATAAGGTAGGCAGGTTATTTTTCTCCAAAACAGTGTGTTTGCTTCTTAGTTTTAGCTGCCAAAGCCAGTGTTGGCACTGTTGGCCACTGATGGTCAGTCCGTGAAGGTAATTGATGTCTGGTCCTGCTGCAGTAGATCACACCTTGGCTCTGCCAGAGCCAGAGCTGCACTCTGAGCACCAAGCAAACAGGCAATTACAAGACAATTCTTGTGGCATAAAAAATACCCAGCAGTCCTACAATCTTTCTGTTGTTCTAAGTTTGCTCTGTTGCTTAAAAAAAAAAAAAACCAAACATGGGGTAGTGGCAATATTTTTATCTTAAATCCTGAAGATTTGAAAGGCTGGTTTTATAGTGGATTATGCTGATGATTACAGAACACATTACTTTCTTGCACATCTATACATTTCTTATATTAAGAATTATTTTTCTCATTGGCAAGACATCCAAGTACAGTATGTTAGCAAACACTTTTACAGGAAAAGGTTATCTGAGTACTTCCCTTTGCCCTAGGCTGTCAAAAAGGTTAGAAAAAATAGACTGAAATAGAAAAATGATTTTAAAGAAAAGGTTATATAGTGATCTTCACTTCTCCAGCTTCATACTGTGATTCTTTAAATTTTCTCTATTTCATTATAATAAAGTTTTTGTCTTAATTTTGTATGTGTTCTAAAAAAGATGTATAAATTCTGCAACCTGTGCTCAGTGTTAAAGACAACATAGTTTCTATTCATATTTTAAATTGATTTTCTTGTGAAGTATCTGTGGTCAAGCAAAGGTTGCTATGTAAGCTACCAGACTTGTCATTGGGTGTTGGAGTTATTTGATACAAAAGAAGAAATCTACAGAGTTGTCTAAATACAAATTTTATTTACTAAATTAAGCATTCATTTTTGAAAACTTTGATCTAGAAAGATCTCTGCTTTGAGAGTGATAAAAGGAGCATTTTGTCATTTTCTACAGATTTGAGGCAAATCAGTATAATGCTTCCCAATCATTAAAATAGTTAAAATCTGGAGGAGCACATGCTTTATTCTTATTTTTCTCTTAACTCCTGTTGAAGCAAATGAAAATAGAAAATATCTAGGTCATAAGTATCTCTGAACATTAAGAAAAAGCATTTCTTGTTTTGTTTTCTTTTGAGAGGATGTGCTTGCTCAAGGAAGCACCATGCCTCCTTTTCCAGAACCCTGGAGAAACTTACCTTGTTGTTTTATTTTTTTTCTATAATGGAATGGATTATCAAATGTGCATTTAATGACACTTTTATCTGTGCCCCATAGGTACCTGAGCTATTTGATTTGCTTTGTTTTGATATCATCTCCCCTTATAGCCTCTTCATTGCCTTGTCAATAGAAGCCAAATACAATAACTGAGTAGACTCTGCTAAAAAGACAATTTCTGAAAAATATGCCAGAAAAGAACAATTTAGGTTGACAACACTTTTTTTTTTCATACTGCAAATGTAAGCTGTTTCATTCTTGGTAAACTGTTCTAATTTTTAGAATGAGTAAATATCCTGCAGTGAAAGGAAAAATATTTTTAAAACAAAATTTATCCATCCCAGCCTGACAAAACTCACCTTTTTAAATAAGTTTTTTCAGCAGTATGATCAGTTCTTTAAAAAGTCAGACATTAAATTCAGTTCAAATTTCTATATTTCTGAAAAAGGTAGCAATTAACCCAAAGAAAGAATAATTAAAAGACAGGTTTTCTGCAATACTTTTTTTTTTCTCAAAAATTATTTAGTACATTTCTTATCCAGTTTATTTTCCCATTCTAAGACTATGAGCTCTTCACACCCTACCTCTCCATGGCCAAGGTTGTACAATTTCTGGGTAGAAGGCAATGCAGTATCAAGCCCTCAACATGTTACACTCTTCTGCTTGAAGAAAAGGTTGAAGGGCAAGTCATTTTAAAGGAAGTCTCCAGAGGAAATTTATGAGCTTTTTCTATGGAAGAGTGCTTATTTTCCATGCAGCTTTTGTCAAACATTCTTAACAAATTGTAATAACCTTTGTCATATCTCATTTTCTTGCATAAACAAGTCACACTGAAACTATAAATGATGGAAAATTTAATCCACATGGCTTGCGCTATCAAAACTGTTAAACTGTATTCTTTTCCACCATGTCAGCAGTGCATTATCTGTTTTATAGGAATGTTGAAAAGATTACTTTTTAAGGGAGGTACCACAGGACCTGTGTAAATGCCCACCTCACGCCTGCATTAGGTGACGTTTTCAGTCCTTGCTGAAGCTAGGAAAATGTTTCAGCGTTTGTCTTTCCATATCCTATCACAGAGGGCATTCCCACCCACCTCCCATAACTGTCTGCTCAGAGGCACCAGGAAGTGCCCAGAGGCTGAGGGTGCTGTCAAGTTTGTGCACCAGCTCTCAGTTAAACAATATGCATAATTCCTCCTCTGTGGGAACTTGCTGCCTTGAAAATTGTGTGTGTGTATAAAAGTAACTCCTGGTCCAGGAGATGATGTTTTTTCTTCTGTCTTCCCCAGCAGCTGCATGGGATACTGGATCTCTAAATTTTCCCTTTCACACATCAGGAGGGGTGAGAATGCTGATTATACCTAGCAAAGGCAGATCTGTCTTTTTGCTTTTTGTGAGAATTGTTCACCAAAATTAATAGTCCCCATGAAAGTCTAACAGTGCCATGAAAGACTGTCTTTCCTTCCTCTTTTAATAGGGTGTTCTCTGGGTATTTTACCCATTAATCTAAACCTGTAATGCATCTAGTGGTGCTACCCATCCAATATAATCTTCAGCACATTTATTTATTTAATGCCTCACACAGATTTTAAGCATTCCAGGATTGAAAAATCATGTAAAGGCAGCACGTGGGTACTCAACTCAGCAAGATCCTGATCATTGTCAAGAAAGCATAATCACTACCCCTGGCTGTGGAAAGGATTACTTATTTGGGGGGGCTCAGGTAGCTTCTTTGTAGACTCAGACATCATGAATACAAAGAACTGCCTCTAAATTTGCAAGCAGCTGCATCAGTATACCAGGGAGGAAAGTAAGAGCTACTTTTTGGTTGTAGTTAGAGTTAGCAAAAGGTTTCAAACATTTTTTACCTTCCATACAAAATCCAGGATAATGGCGCTGCCAATGGCTTGCAAACAGTTTTGGTCATAATCCTGAATGCCCTTACCTGTACTGGGATTAAATCAGACCTCAAACAATACTGGAAAATAACTCTGGTGGCCTAATTGCTTAATTATGCCACTTTAACCATGATATATTTTTATTATTTACAGAAGAGACCACAAAAGGTTGCAGATGTTTAACTTTTAATTATTTTAACTCTAGCAGTAAGTTATGTGGCAAAATAGCTCTTAAAGATCTTCCACGGGTGTATTTTTTGTCCTTATGATACTCCTTGAGTAATGTTTTAACAGTTGCTTTAAGCTGAACATCCTCTTCCATATGAACAGCCCTTAAATCAAACAGCAGTAAAATTCTGCTGAAAATTATATAAATGGAGAATTGGTAGGTCCTAATTAACCAATTAGAAAAGTTTATGGGAGGCAGATTGATTAAATATCAAAGCTTCTGAGTTATATTATCTTTCATAAACTGGCTTTTCTCCAATTAGTATATGCTTTCAGGAGCAGGGGAATAAGATGAAAGGATCTGCGACAAAACTGATTACTGCTGAAACAAAATGGAAGCTGCTGCTTTTCATAAAACACAAGGCTGTGGCAGTACTTGAGTAATTTTATGGGAAGTTGCTGCCTGTGGCATATGTTTTACTGTCTGATACTGAATGCATGAGGAAAAACCATCTGTTTTTTTCAGCCTGAACAATTATATGATCCAGATTGAATCACTGGAGGCCAAATATAATTTCTCTGTGTTTTGCTTTTTACTACTCTCTACCTACAGCAGCATGGTCTTGTACAGCATGTATTGTAGCACACAGTTCAAATAAAGCCATAGGAATTACTTTTTCTTCTATTGAGGGTTATCAAATTACTATTCAGGGCTTAATGCAATCATCTACACTTCATCTGTCACTAGAGAGAAATAATTCACAATAAGAAAGAATAATTTCTGATAAACTTTGACCACTGTGATGTTTGATGATAAACCTTTGAGATTTATTTTGGCTGGGCAGATCCTCATTTAACATTCAGCCAGGTGAAAGTTGTTGCTGCATCCTTCATGCCTTCATTTCCAGCTGGGAAAAAGGAGAGGTGCTTTGCAAGGCCTGAGTAAACAGATTACACTAAAAAGATAGCTAGTGAATCCTCACTATTAGTTTACTTTGAAGGAAAGCACTTGGGTGATATATAAACTACTGAAAATATTCCACTTTTGTTGCCAGAGTTGTGTTGTAGAGCACCTAAATTTATACTTTTAATTTTGCCAGGCTAGTAAGACTGGGTTTCTCCCCTCCACAAATGTGCTTACAGTTTAATTTTAGACACAATGTGCTGAGTGGCACCAAAAGAAGTGTTCTGTGTTGGAGGGAGGAATGAGGGACAGATGGGCAATATTTGAATGTGTGGGTGGATAAATGCAAACATTTTTCTTTTGTTCTTTAATAGTAATAATTAATAATGATGCTCTACGCATTTCTGAGTTTCTGGAAAAACTGAGAACAAGAGTTATAGAAGTTTGGAAAAATTTCTTTCCAAGACTATTTTTATGTGTTGCTGAGAGGATTGTTTCTGCTTTTCATGGCTAAACTGCAGAACTATGTCAACCAGGTGCTAATCCACCCTGCACCTGGCTTTCCTGAATATTTGCTTTTATTTTGATTAATACACTGCTTAGCTGTACTCATTCCCTCTCCTGACTCACTTTTCCCATCTATTGTGAATAAACACCTTGCCCACAGTGATATTCTAAATCTTAGTCCTGACAGACGATGGCAAAGCAAGTGGTGGGTGAATGGATGACAGTTTTGTGTAGGATTGGGCTGTGACTTAAAAGGTTCACATTTATTCCACATGTAAAGGCTTTCTGTGTAGCCTTAGGCAAGTCTCTTACCTTTACTGTGCTATGGCCTCCAACTGTGATATGGGAATAAGAAACTTTATTTTTTCCTGCTGTGTCTATTTTCCATAATTGTGCTATAAGAAATCTCTTCCAAGTGAAAACTGGTATTGTGTGTTTGCATAAAACCCAGTGTAACTGGGCTTCCAATTTAGTTAGTACTACAGGAATAAAATCAAATAAGCAAATTTTAATACCTAAACACAAAGGAAGTAAGCAAATGTCATTTTAATTGATTCAGGTCTAAAGAAATTCAGCGAAAGGAAATTACATTCTTTTACTGTAAATTCTTAGTCACTTCTTAATTTTATTTTGCCCTCTATGCAAGCCTTAATGAGAAGAAACCACATTTATGCCTATGTCAGTAGGATGTAATTATAGGGGGGTTGCATCTGAAGGCTGTAGCAGCTGAAACTACTGGTAATGTTCTATGAGATTTTCAATCTTTTTGAAGTGAAGGGGAGAAAAATTGCTCACAAGACGGATTTTTGTCACTTAGCATAGAATCATGGATTCACAGAATTCTAAGAAAATAGAATCATAGAAAAATAGAATCACAGAATGGTTTGGAGTTGGAAGGGATGTTAAGATCATCCAGTTCCAATCCCCCTGCCACAGACAGAGAACCTTCCACTAGACCAGGTTGCTCAGAGCCCCATCCAACCTGACCTTGAACACCCCCAGGAATGGGGCATCCACGAGATCTCTGGGTAATCTGTTCCAGTGCACCCTCACTGGAATTGTAAAGAATTCAGTAAATTGTGAATTCAGTGAATTGTAAATTCACCCTCACTGAAAAGTAAATTTCTTCCTAATATCTAACCTAGATCTTACATGCTTCAGCTTAAGGCCTTGCCCCTTGTCCTATCATGCCCTCGTGAGAAGTCCCTCCTCAGCTTTCCTGTAGGCCCCATTTAGGTAATGGAAGGCTGCTCTAAGGTCTTCCTGGAGCCTTCACTCCTGAGGGGACGCTGAACAACCTTGATTCTCTCAGTCTGTATTCACAGGTGACCTGCTGCAGCACTGTGATCAGTTTAGTGGCTCTCCTCTGGGAGATGTACCAACAGATCTGTGTCTTTCTTGTGCTGAGGGCCCCAGAGCAGAATGCAGCACTCCAGGTGGAGTCTCACAGGAGCAGAGAGGGGGAATCACCTTCCTCAACCTCTGGCCATGCTTCTTTTGATGCAGCCCAGGATGTAGTTGACTTTCTGGGCTGTGAGCATGCACTGCCAAGTCATATTCAACTTTTGGCCAGAAACACTGCCAAGTCTTTCTCCCCAGGGCTGCTTTTGATCCAATCTCTACCCAGCTTGTACTTGTGCCTGGGATTCCACGAGTCTTGAATGAGTTTTTTATTAAATCTTAAAGCATGTGTTGATCTTCACCTTTCTTTAGTCTATAAGATAAGACTTGTCAATGGTGTATGCCAAATGTGCACTTTATCCTCCTGGATACTGTTTTATTTACAGATCTCAATTGAATTTATATGCAAGCTCCTACCATATTTGATTTTCAGACTAGAACTTCTCCCCAGCAGTTAAATGATGTGCTACAAAATGTGCCTCCAAAGTCTTATTGCATTGCAGGTAGAGATAGATTTTCTACAGAAATTCTGAAGACTAGACTGACACATGGTTACACATAGCCAGAATGAAATGAGCCATGTGTAGATATATCAATCTGAGGGGTTTTAGAATGGCTTAAGAATAATTGCGGTTTAGAAAAGTGTTTAGAAAAGCAAAAAGGTTTTAATAAAAATAGAAAATAATAAACAATGCAGAATGAAAGGAAGGCTGTGCATGATGCAAAGGGATTCTTTGCACCAGCTAAGACATTCTGAAAAGCACTTGAGAAGCTTTTTGCTCTCCTGTAAGTACTGAACCATTTAGGTGGGATTCTTGGCAAACAGCCCAATAGAGGATAGCAATTTTTCTGAGGAACAAGTAAAGAGACCTATCAGTATTGTTGTCTTGGCCTTGAGCCCATTACTGCCAGGAGAGTAAAGAAGCTTCTAGAGTTTTTTCTTTTTTAGTTCTAAGGTGAAACAAACTCTTTTTCCTTATCTAGAAACACCTGCTTAGGTGTGGGGGTGCATTGCTACACTAGACTTACATTTTTATGTAATGTGTTGGATATATTATAGCATTTCTATACTACATCACTAAGGAAAGTCCACATGTTCTGTGGGGAAAAGTAATCATAGCTCCCGAAGCACAGGTGTATGCAGATGCAATAATATATTAATGTTATATCCAGTAGTTGGAAACACAGAAGTATGTAGGTTGAAAAAAGCTTCTGTGAGGCTTACCGTCCAAACTCCTGCTCAAAGCAGAGCTCACCTCAAAGTCAGACCATGGCCTTTTTCAGCCAGGTTTTATAGTCTTTGGGGGCAGAGGTTTCACAGTGCGGTGCATTGACCCTGGCAGGACACTGGGTCCCCACCAAAGCCTCCCTATCATTCCCCTTCCTCTGCTGGATGGAGGAGAAAAAGTATAAGGAAAGGCTCATGGGTCAATGAAGGGCAGGGAGGGATATCTATCTGCATTAATTACAATATGTATTCATGTGGGTTAGAACACCAGCTAATGAGTCTCAGCAATTCAGAGAAAAGTCAAAGGCCTGCGCTTTGTTGGTTGGCTCATTGTGCAGCATGACTGACAAGTGTTTCAAGAAGAAATTTAGCAAAACATTGGTAGAATCAATTATTGCTGGGTGGTGATTAGTCAGTTCATGATACTGTGGGTAAAATGAACCTATTTTCCAATCCAGTTCATAGATTATTTCACTAGCCCCGTGGTATTGTTGGTGAAGGAGTACAAGAGGCAAGGATAATCCTTACCACCAACAGTGTGTGTATCAGAGCAACACCAGTTCTGCTGCTTCATGTCTGCAAACACATGTGCTGTGACTGCTAAGGGTTGGACACGGGATATGCAAGAATTTCTGCAGTCATACCATTTGCTTGGATCGTCCTCACAAAAAGATTTAGCTTTTTTTGCCTGTGTGTATTCATCAGTATCATGAAACACACGGGTTCATGCAAACTCAAAATTGTGCTCATGTTTTCCTGATTGTAACTGCCTGGCTTGCGTAATTGTTTTACCTTCTTTAGTGGATTGTATGATACTAAGTGTGTTCCCAGAATAGAACCTGTTCATTGAAGGCAGTGATGCCATAGTTCTACCTCTCACTTCAAGTAGTTTGTACATGAGGTCTGTTGTTCAGAAGGAGGTTGGTTGGGATGGACAGACAGGTGCAATACGTAACTTAGTGCTTCGTAAGCTTGTGCAGCAGGTATTTGTGGTCAGTTGTGGGAGAAATGATTTTTCAGACCTGGGAAGCAACCCTCCCACTGGAGATCTTTCTTTAAAGACACTTGGATTATCTGGACTGCATATAGGTCCAGGACTGTGATGCAGAAAGTAACATCTGTGTGTATTGGGTCATTTTCCCAAGAAAATATTGTTTTTCTGCTTCTTAGCAGTGCTGCTCAGAAACATATAGACTTAATAAGAGGTTATTATTCTAGTGTCTTTAATGAACTGTGGTAGCTGTATTCCCCTCTACTAATGAAGACTGTACAGAGACAGTCTTCTATTAATGTTGGTGAAGTACAATCAATATAGACACTAGGTCAGGGTACTGTAAAATATTAACAATTATTAATATTCTTTCTTTTTCAGTTTTCTCCTTGTGTTTGGTTGCTTGATTTTGTCCGTGTTTTCTACTATTCCTGAGCACACAAAACTTGCCTCTGGTTGTCTCTTCATTTTGGTAAGTGAAAATTCTAAATACAAGACGGTTTTAAAGATATTTTTGTATACATTCAAATCATCTCCCTCACCATGGAGGAAGTAACATAATATAATAACTGAGCACTTAAAAAAATCAGACTTTTCCTCAGAATTATGAAAAAATTATAAAATAGAGGATTGCACCATCTTTTTTATTTCAGAACAGGTCAGATGGTAAGACAGTGCTAACAGAGTATGGTACTGCATCCCCTTCTTTGCCTGAGAACTACTGTGGTTTATAACAGATTTTCTACTGCAGTTTGGCGGTGACTGAGCATGAAAGACCTTTGGTATTGCTGCTGTCATTTATAAAGTCAGTATGTAGTAAGAGGCACTTAAAATAGGAATTAATTTTGGTATCTTAGATACGGATATGGGCTAGCTATTGGTAGATACTGACATTTTAGTAGCAGTTGCTGCAGTAGGCTGTGGTAGTTTCATTTTTTCTTCATAATACGTGCTTGTGTATTATGTTTATCTCTCCTTTTCCCTTCTGAGGTAAATGAAAACGGCTTTAATCCCTAAAAGTGCTTAACGCTTTTCATGCATAGTACAGACTGCCACTTTATTCATCTGCCTCTTGATGGGCCATTTAGTTCTGCGAGTGATGGCCTGAGGATAGGCAGTAGTGAATATTAAAACGTCACCATGCACCCAGAGTTACCATGGTTATTTCAGTCCCATGTATTCAGCAGACTGTGGCTTGTTAAGTAGCGCCTGAGGTAAAGTAACTGTTGACAAATGCCAACATTCTAATTGTCATCACTGTATGAATCCAAAAGCTCTGGTCTTCAGAACAGCTCCCTAATTAACGACGGCGTGAGCAGGCTGATAAGCATAATTATGTTGTGTGCTATGTCTTAACAGCACGATGGGCCACTGCATCAAATACCTGAACTAAATGTCCAGAGCTGGCTAGGTGCAGGTATGTGGTGTTCTGCTCCATTGTATGGTTTCTCAGCAGGGCTTATTAGGGAGAACCATGCTAAATGTTGCATTTTTCTTCCTAGCCGTATTATTGCTTTTCTTTCTCTGAAGAAAAGATCAGATGGCATTAAACCATCTAAAAATGATCAGATTTAAACCTACACTCATACCTAGACCCATTATTTACAAATCTGAACAGCACTTGGTTAATGGAAGTTTGTTTGGATGTTCTGCAGCTAGTTATATTATTGTAACTGGTACCCTAATTGCTAAGATTTTTTTGGTATAGAAAACAGGAAAATCTGATTAGTCTGAAAATACTCTATTTGTAATATAAGATGCTTTTGTGACAAGTAATCCATTTTCCTGTATACTTACGCAAATTAGACACAGAAATGCTATTTGTTCTGACATAAAATATGCATTTCCCACGAGCCACATATTTGTTGATTGCCCTGGTACACTTATGACTGCTGATTCCTCAGCTGGCTGGTTCCCTGTACTGTGGCACGGGTCTCACAGGAGCCACAATGTGCAGGAGGGTTGGCCTTGTGGAGGCCTGGCCTTGCTCCCAGCACTGGGCAGAGGTGTGGTGAGCTCTGGCTGCTGGTACACCAGTCCTTGGAGACATGCCCATCATCCAAGCAGAGCTGCTCAGTGTCTGCTGGGGGAAACTTTGGTGCTTTCTGCTGCTATGGCTTCAAAGATGAGCTTTTTCCTTCTCAGCTGTCCTGACTGTACATCCCATGGCACCCTCTGAACACGGAACAGGCCTTAAGGAGGGAGAGGGTGGATGGTTGATCCTTGAAGTATCAGTACTAGCTTCATCAAGCATTTCTGTCCTATAGCCTACTGTGTTCAGCAAACCTTTGGCAGGAATAAACCTAGTGATGACAAATTTTGCATCTGCTGCTGTGGGTCTCTAATGGAGAAAAACATAAACATAGCAAAGTATGAAGTTCCAGAAGCAGGCTAAAGGTGACTGCTTTATTGCAGTTTGCTGATGCATAGTTTGTTCCTTCTCTACATACTGAATCATTAGCTGTGATGTTAACAATGTTATCAAAACAGACTTTTGCAACTGCAAACCAAGAAAATACATTTCTACATTAACTCAGGAGCAGTTGTTTCGGCTGTGCCGACACCTAGCTGCTGTCACTAGAGTTTTCACAATCTTCTCCTTCCAGTGATTCACACAGCTTTTCCAAATGTGTCATTTAGTAAGACAGCTGAATTAACTCTCAGATCTGGTTTAATACTGTTTGTGCTTTGTACTTGAAATAGAAGATATATGTTTATTTTCTAATTAAGTACCGTACAAATATAACAATCCATAGAGCTGCCTCCTGGGTTTCTGTGAACTGTTTGTTTTGCAGATTTATTCCAGATGGTCTCCTCTACAGCCATGTTAATTGGCTAAAAAGCTAATGTAATGTTCCTTCAGCTTAATACCTGAGCTGCTGTGTGCACTGGCACCTGTGGCTTTTGACATACTGCAGCTATTCACAATTACACAGGGAGATTAAAGAGGGAAGTGTAGATGAGCTGAGCAAACCTTTTCCTCCTCAGAAAGGCCAGAGGAGCTGAGAAGATTATTCTTCTCCAACCAGTCAATTCCATTTATCTGCCTGAGCCGTGCCTTACAAAGGAGCAGAGAACATATCTCTTAATCACTGCATCCCAAATATTCTCTCAGAAACATGCAAACACGTGTGATAGCTCAAAGCAAATCATTGTTTAGGAAAGCAGTAATAGCTGAGGGCTTCTGAGCTTCAGCAGAGGTTAATGGACTCATCTGGGCTGCAAACCTGCCCTGCTGTTTTGTGCTGGACTCAGCTTCAATTCTGGCATCCACACAAGTGCTACTGTGTTCCAAGGTGTCTTCTCCTTATCAGGGAACCTGTCAAGGGTAATGCCTTTAATAGTTGAATTTTATGCTTTAAATGAAAGTCATGCAGATAAGTTAAGTGCATGTTACATACAGTAATGTTGGATTGTTGCATCAGTAATTAATTTGGTTAGATTTGTGTCCAGAAATAATAAGAGTAACCGGGAGCATAGCATCAGATAAAACTCCTTATACCCACAATGATAATTATGCTTTAGCCTCATCTGTGCACACAACTTGTGGCACTTGAGTTGTAGCAGTGATATATCCCAGACAGGGAGCAGAATAGAAATCTACTTCAGCATCAAAATAAACCACAAGCAGCTTAAGAATCCAACTAACACAGCAAGAAAATAATCTTTGGTGTGTTGCTGATCTGCAAGTACATTTGCTAGCAGTTTATCAAATAATAAACACAAGGGGAGTAAAACTGAGGCTGTGAAGGCAAAATCAAATCTTTTGGGGAAGATAGCCAAGAAGGAATATTATCTGGAACTGGAGGTCATTCACTCTCTTGACCAAACTCTCTATATTTTAAGTTCTTTTTCAACTAAAGCTGAAAGTTATGTGAATTTCTGATTCACTTCTGTTTGTTTGCTGTCAATGCAAGAAAATTAATAAAATAATTTGAGTTGACCCAGGAAGATTTGACAACTTGAGAAGTAAAAAAGTCTTGGATCAGTTTAAATGCTTAATTGGACCTGGCATAAAATATTATTTGTGTGTTTGATTATTTTAGAATTTTTGGCTTAAAACTCAAATTGAGGTTATAGGAAACAAGATTTCATTTTTCTTTGAAGCGAGAAAGCATCCCTTTTTTTTTTTTTTGTAATTTTAATTTTTAATCAAGATGGGTAGATCAAAAAACGTAAGTGAATTTCTGCAGGACTGTTTTTCTCAAATCTGTTCTGTGGTTTTCTCTGAAAATGGCTGGTGTAGAAAGCTGTACCCTGATTTGTACAATAAAGGCCTCTGGAAATGTACTCTAGGAACACATTCTTCAGGCAGAAATAGCTCCCAAAGATGTAAAAGCTGACAGCATGCAAAGGATAAAGCTGGTTTCTCCATGTACTCTGGTAACTCACATGAACCCAAAAGGAGAGTCTGCCAAGTGCTTCTAACAATTAAGATCTTTTCAGGATTTTTTTTTCCTAATATTTTTGCATGAAAGAAAGAGGATACACATTGATCTAAAAACACAGGGTATAGCTGCCCCATAGCAGGTAAGCTTACATTCAATTTGTCTCTGCTCTAGGAAGTAAGTCCATCCACGGGAATGTAATCTTAGAAATCCACTATGGCATTGTAAAGCCAGCCAGAGTGGATTTTAAAAAGGGAGATGGATAGTGCTCAATTAAAAAAAAAAAAAAAAAGCATTTTTCAGTTTAGATTGTACCAACACTTGAATCCTCTTGCCACCAGACCTGACAAAGGACTTTATGAAGGCTCTATAGGACCAGCTATCAAGGCATAAAAAGAAAAAATGATCTTGAACATTTTCAATTATAAACACATTTCTAACAACAGTGAGGTATAGACCATATTACTGGAATTTTGTTGAGTCTTCTTCTGAGAAAAGCAGATTAATTGATCCCTGAGCTAAAAATTAGTGAGTTTGTCAAAATTTAAAATCAGTGTTTCTCAAGAAATCTTGATTTCTACTGTTTTATTGTCCAAATCAAATCTTAGCTTTGAAATATCAAAATTTCTCATAGAAATCTCTGAAAAATTACATTGGACATACAACACTGATGTTATCAAAGACAGAATAAGAGAGAGAAATATAATGTTGGTAAGGTCAAGACCTTCATGTTTTCAGTCTTGTTTGGATTCATGGACACTAATTTTATAATAACACGAGCACAAAAAAAATTCAACCATGTCCTAATAAACTACCTGTTAGCTTTGAAAATATTCTTACCATACAAAAATTAATATGTTCTCATGTTTTCTGTTTAAATTGATGCTCTCCTATTATGTATACAGATTTGGCCAAGTTAAAGCTGATGTTACAAAAATTTGGACAAGAGTTCATCACAATTTCTTGTGAATCTTTGTGTAGAAACAGAACAGACTTCCTACTGGAAATTTAAATGCTGGATGCACTTTGCTGAAATTAAAAGTTGTTACGAGGAAGTCTGACAGAAAGCAAAAATGTAAATTAAAAGATGGAGTTATTATAAACAGTGGCTGTCCTCAAAGCTTAATTCTTTTCTCGGAAGGCAGTGTTGGCACTTCCAACCAACCAGCAAAGCTCTCTAACAAACAAGTACACTCTGTAGCTATGGAGAGAGAGATGAAAGTAACCACAAAAATTATTTCCTAACAACAGAACACAGCACTGCACATAAAACTCTCGAGATATCTATATATTGTCAGCAGAAGGTATCTATATACTGTCAAAAATGTTGAGGGTGATAAGTACACTTCAACAGATCAGAGAATAAAGATGTCTCAGTCCTGGCATAAGCCTATTATTGATATTATTCTAGGACTGATTATATTGTTAGCAAAGTTTTGTCCTTTCTTTTCTTCTTCTGTATTAAACAGAAATTACCCTTGTAAAGAAAAGATAGAAAATCACACATTGAACAGAATCATTTTTCTGTTGTAATTAAAATTGCAGTATATGAGGCTCTACTGGGAAAGCTTAAATGGGTTTGATGACTAAAGATGATTAAAACTGCATATGTGATCTACAATCAGGGAAAAAAATAGTCTCATAACTGAATCACTTGAAGAAGATAGAATAACTATGAATAGTTGCCTCAAGTGCTACAGCATTCAGCAGCAAATGCAGTAGAAGGCAAGAGAGATTTTGCCACTGCCAGAACAGAACTACCAATCAGGTGTGCTTAACAAGAAATCTGCATTTAATGTGCAATGTTAGGATCACTGGAGTCGCCACAAGTCAGTGGCTGCTGGATGAAATGCCATCCACAAAGTTATTTTCCATTCCTCTGAATGAACAGGGCATGTAAAGAGAAATGGGTGGTAACGGGCAGTGGAGAAAGATGAATGGAAATAGCAAAACCATAAGCAGTGATAAATGTAACAAGTTCATGACCTGATACAATTTTAATATTAAAATGACTAACCTGTAGTAAGAAAACCAGTGTTGAATTTTTAAATAGGTACATTACACCAATTAAAGTTATTGTTATCAGTTCCTACATAAGAGCTGTTACTTAGCTTATCCTGTTGATGACATTTTATGGCTATATGCAGAGAGTCAGGAGAGAAGATACTGGTACTGAGAACAATCCTTTTCTGATTCCCTTTGTTTCCTAAAACAAAAAGAATTAATATTCAAAGGTGACAAATATATTAAAAGAGCTTTTTAGCCAGCCTTTCAATGGGCCACTTTCTCTGGAGAACACAGAATCTCTAGGAGGATTTTGGGATTAAGAATGGAAAACAGGGAGGATTAGATGTCAGTGATGGGGTGGCAGGCTTCAGATTAATAAGGATATAATTCTTTGAGGAGCCGAAAGCGTATCTCGTTTTAGGTTGGTCAATACATTGTGCTAAAAAACCAAACCAGCTGTCCTGGACTTCCTTTAGGGGCAAGTAAGCAACATTCCTTACACTAGTGCTCTTCCCATGACATGTCTTCTTCCTTGTTTTATCACTTTAAGTGATAACAAGGTAGCATGGGAAATCACCTCCAAGGAATAAGTGTAATAGTTTCTGCAGATGTAGATTTGTAATAGTTTAAGCTAGATCCTGCAGTATTGAATTTTACTGGCTTCATGCCAGAGTTTGACATGGAGATCAAGAGCTACCTCCTTAAAACAGGCAAGGAACAGTTTAGATTGCAACAGTAAAAATGGATAGATATCAAGCTCTCTATCAGAAATTCAGACCTGACCTTTGTCAGGGAAATATTGATTTGCCAAATGGAAATGCAGAATATGTGCAGAGCAAAGCCAAAGTACATGGTTAAAAATAACATGTAAGGAAAAAATTCTGCAAACCATTAAATGTCAAAAGGAAAAGAATGCTGAAGAAGGCAGCACATCAGTGATATGAAAGCTGTTTGGAAATCTAGGGAAAATCCAGCATCTGAGTAACACAGAAAAGCTGCAAACCACTCTGTCTCTTTCCAGAGACGTGACAAAGCACATGAAGGCACAGCTTGCTGAAGTTGACATGTGAACTTTCCTCAAGTGACAGCAGAAATCTGTTCACAAGATTCAGTTTAAAAACTGTGGATTCAAGCAAATGTCCAGCACACAGCTGGATAAATATACCATGCAATGGGTGAACAACTGGCTCATGGGTTGGGCACTAAGGGTTGTGGTGAATGGGGTGACATCAGACTGGTGACCTGTCACTAGAAGGGCCCCACAGGGCTCCATCACTAGCCCTGTGCCCTTCAACATCTTCATAAATGACTGGGAAGCAGGACTGGAAAGAGATACAGAGCAAGTTTGCACATGATGCAAAACAGGCAGGAGTCATTGACTCCCTTAAAGTCAGGGAGGTCCTGCAGAGAGACCTTGATAAATCCGAGGGCTGGGCAATCACCAACCACATGAAATTCAATAAGGGAAAGTGCCGGATTCTGGGATGGGCAACCCTGGGTGTACGGACAGGCTGGGGAATGGGATGCCAGAGAGCAGTGCCATGGAAAGGGACCTGGTCGATGCCAAGTTGAACATGAATCAGCAGTGCCCTGGCAGCCAGGAGGGCCAACCCTGTTCTGGGGGACATCAGGCACAGCATCACCAGCCGGGCAAGGAAGGGGATTGTCCCGCTCTGCTCTGAGCTGGGGCAGCCTCACCTCGAGTGCTGGGGGCAGGTTTGGGTGCCACAATGTAAGAAAGACACTGAACTATTAGAGAGTGTCCAAAGGAGGGCAACAAAGATGGGGAAGGGCCTTGAGGGGAAGCTGCATGAGGAGCAGCTGAGGGCACTGGGTCTGTTCAGCCTGGAGGAGACTGAGGGGAGACCTCACTGCAGTGAAAACTTCCTCATGAGGGAATGAGGAGGGGCAGGCACTGATCTCTTTTCTATGGTGACAGTGACAGGACCCAAGGCAATGGCCTGAAGTTGTGTCAGGGGAGGTTTAGGTTGGATATTAGAGAAAGGTTCTTCACCCAGAGGGTGGCTGGCACTGAACAGGCTCCCCAGGGCAGTGGTCACAGCACCAGCCTGACAGAGCTCAAGAAGTGTTTGAACAATGCTCTCAGGCACATGGTGTGACTCTTGGGGGTGGTGCTATGAGAGCCAGGAGTTGGACTCAGTGGTCCTTGTGGGTCCTTTCTGACTCAGCTTGTTCTGATGATTTTGTGATTCTGTGAAATAAGTATTGAAATACAGGTAAAAAGACAAACAAACAAATCTCTAAGACTCCAGGGTAGACATACCTATAATGAAAAGTGAAGGTGATGGCAAATACACAGACACACAGTGGAACTAAATTCAGTCATGAGGACCCTGAGTTGTGGGTGAGTTACAAAGGTGAATTAGCAAAATAAGTATTGGCCATTTTAGACTTCTAGGCTTCCATGAAGTACTTAAGGAAAGGGTATATGTCGTGGACTGAACAATAATAAATTTGGTATCACATCTGAACCAGACAGGAATTGGCTAATTGTACCATATGAAGATATGATCGCAGGAAATGTATGGCTCACAAAGATATATATATATGTTTTCTTTTTCCAAGAGTCCAAAATTCCATAAGCCTGGAAAAACGTAATTGGAAAAACTGCAAAACAGTCAGTGAATGGCATGGTGTGTGAAACACAAGACTTGGTATGCTGGCTCTCAAAATTCAGTTATTTGACTAAAAAATGGGGACCAAGTCAACTTTTTCACAGAACTTTAGGAACTGAATAAAAATATTGTTACCAAACACTTGTCCAAGTAGCAGAAATGTTTGGTGAGGTGATATTTTTGAGAAACTAAATGTGTGAACAGGATTTTGGCTGATTGGGTTGAGTGCCTACCAAGACCGGTTTGTAAAAAGTTGCAAACTGTCAGAAAACACTTTCTTAAAGTTTTTTTCTGAAAATTTTTGGCACTGGTAACATTTCAGTATTTATCAACGGAGGTGCACTTAGGTCTCCCAGTGGTTAAAACATGCATAGATGAACACCTGGGGAAGCTCTCTTAATGAGCTTTGACAATTAGGAAATTGCAAGGAGTAATTTTAAAAAGAACACTGCAGATATCATTTGCAGAATCTCCAACATTTAACAACTCCAAGCATGCCAAGGCAAAAGAGTAGAAGAATGAACATGCTGTCCTACTCTGCAGTACAGCATGTCAGACGTTATCACTTAATTCACATGCACATTATCAGCCATAACAATTAGCCTAAACCCCTTGCATCAATACAAAATCAGTATGGATGCCAGGGCATAAAAGGATTCAGAGTTCTGATGCCTGTTCCACACTTGTTTTGGACAGAGAAAAGATACAAAATTCTTCACAAACATTTCAAAAGGAAAATTTTGGATCTGTGTTGCTACAGAAACATGTGCTTGAATGTCTGCCTCCAATGTGACATCAGAAATGTGACTACAGCAGAAAAAAATGCGTGAGGAAATCACAAAGGAAGTGTGAAGGCCTGGGTACAGCTGTACAGAGCTTCTTTGTTTTCAATACGAGGATAAATTTAAAACCAAAATTAGACCATTTTTTGCTGATATCTCACTAAAGAGAAAGAAAATCTGAACAAGCACAGAGAAGGGTAAAAAGATTTTGGAAAGTAGAAAATTATTCTATAATGTAACTTTCATGCTATCATCTCCTTTAAGGAGTTCTCTTGGATGTGTGGTTGCACCTGACACATAACCAAATGCTATGGCACAAAGCAGTGAGTGCAAATGGCTGGAAAACACTCTGTTTAAAGGTGATGCAGTATCTGGGAAAGAGCAGCACAGACGTGGAGAGGTCAGTGTTTCCACTGCCCTTTTCCCAGTTGGAAAGAGGCTATTCAGTGATCATCAGAGTGTCCCTAGAAGAACAATGTCCAGCTCTCAGAAGGAGCTTTGGGATCAGTTTGCCCACATGTACAAATTGCAAACTGCCCACATGGTGATTGCAGTAACCATGATGGCCAGTGCAGCCCTGTGGCACTCGTTCCTCTGGCACCAGCAGGTCCTCAGCAGTTGGCCCATGATGGTGATGTGAAGTGACTCTGCTGGTCTGGGGAGGCAGAGGGTGCTGAGGAAGGTTAGCACAGTTTCAGTGGTAGGAATCATACATTGAGTCTGATATGGTAAATACTTGTCTTTATAAGAAATTATGAAAAACCAATAAATGGCATCTGTGTAATTCTGCTGCTGTGTTGTACTATCTGATTCAAAATTGTTTTATTTGAAATAAAAACTCACAGCTTTTTTCTGTTGTAAAGGAATAAAGAAGAAGCATGAGTGATGGGTGCCATGTCAGGTATAAACACTGAAAACTAAAAGGGAGTTGGATCGCAGAAATCATATGTATAACACGTGGACTAAGCATATAACTGGGATTTTAAAATTATATCAATAGATTTGTAGCTGTGTATTTGAGTAAAAGGCACAAAACTGATTTCTCAATAATCTTTTTGTTAAGGTAGAATCTACATGGAAATTCTTAATCGTAATATGGAAAATCAAGTGCACTAAAAGTATCACATCCATTATGAAACTGATAAATGATAAAAAGGTGCATAAATTTCACTTCATGCTTATTGTGTATTGCACTGGGAGCTGAAGTAAAGTCTCTGGTTGTGATTTATATGCCACTAATAGGTTCTATTCTGGGTTATGTTTTCAGATTTATGGCTGTCTCTCCCTCTGTTCAGCTGCAGTTGGAAAGAATTAATACATTAGTTTCTTAAGTGTATGTATGCACATGTAGATATGCTTGCTAGCTGTTTAGACCAAAGATCTCCCTTTTTTAGTGCTGAACCAGGAATAACACAAATGTGTTCAAATTTACTATTATCTTAAACTATAAGGCATGCACGTATCCTTACCTGCTTCTTTTAATCTAGAAAATGGCCAGTATAACACAATTGCCTGTAGTCCTACACCAGCTTCTGCATCATAACTATTTAAAGCCCAGGCATTTGTCAAGTTTCATTGAGACAGAGCAGTATTGTGCCTCCCCTCACATCCCAATGGCATATCTTTAAAGTGTACAGCCCAGCTTTAGAGCTTAGTACCTGGAATCAGTAGAGGGTTTTTTTTTTTTGTTTCAGAAACGGATGTTGTTGATAAGCTGAGGTGTTCTGTTCTTGCTTTAATTGAATGATAAAACAATCTCATCCTCTTAGACTATGAGTAATAAAGCATTGCTATTTGGATAGTATCAAGTAGTCATGTGTCACCATAAAGATATTTCAGCAGCTGGTGACATACTTGAACCAGTCAGCCATAAATTAGAGTATGAGAACATGTTTATTCTCCCTCCTTTCAGAATGATTTGGAAACACTGGACTTGCCTGTTTATGAGATTTCAGGGAAGAGGGGATATATCCCAAGCAGTATCAGATAACATTGTTCCTTGTGTTCTGCTGTTGTGTTAGTGTAGTGAGGCTCACTGATTTACACCAGATGAGGATCTGCAGTGTAGCTACACTGCAGAGATGTTGTCTTCAGAAGGGAAACACTTGTGGTCCTACCAAAGCGTATTTCAGGGATTCATTTTGTCTGTTCCAGTCCATTTCTCGGACTTCTGACAATGTCAGTTGTAAACACAGTTCTCCTATGAGCTCAAGGCAGGCAGCTCCTCACATCAGTCTGCAGCTCTGTTGTGCTACTTCATTAGTCTTTGGAATAATTAAAATCACCTTTTCTGTACAAGAAATATAATTAAAATAAGAGCAGAGACATTGTCTTGTGGGTGGATTTCTTCTATCCAAGCCTCAGTTCATTTACACATTGCAAAATAACCAGAAGCAACCTAGATAAGCACAGAGCGCTCAACTTTGGTCATTTTCTGATTGCAAAAATGACTCTAATTCCCCAAAGTTACAGTCTACAGTGAAGGCGCTTGATTCATCAGCAGCAAATTATTTTCAGTTTTAGTAGAGTTACGCTAAAGAGTGAGAAAGCTACTATATGAACCTTTTTTTGCTGTTAAAATGTTATGTTTAGGGAAATCCTTATCATTAAAAACTTCCTGAGAAGCATATTAATGTAAACCATTTCAACAAATCATGCATCCTAACTGGATAGGAAGAAAAAAAATGGGGGGGGGCAGGGGGGTAAGTGTTGGATTGTACAAAGTATGCTTGATTTGCTTAATCACCAACCCTATTGATTAGAGTCCTCCAGGACCTTTTATTAACAGAAACCTTGCTCTGGATGACCTCTTATTTTCATTTCCTGCCATTTGTGTGACCCTCGTTGTTCCAGTGGTGTAACAACCCAGGCACACAGAGATGTAAAAACCTTCAGTAGTACACTGCTGGCCAAAAGCAACTGAACCTTGTCAGCCCAAGTGTGTCAGCCTTGCTTCTCTTGCACGTGCATGGTTCCCCATGACAACTGGAGCTGCACGTGCAGAAACATTTCAGAGGGAAAAGTTTGGAAGAACTTTGCTTTTGAGAAGGAAGAAAAACTTTCCACTGCCTGAACCACCAAGGCATCTGCCATAGTGGTTATTGGGAGGTGCTAACTGTGAGCTTGAACAGCCAAAAAAAGTGACAGACTGTGGTAACTCTGGTGTAAGGCCAAAGGCAGCTGTGATTGGAAAAGGATAAGAAGATAGAGAAAAAGAAAGAAATAGCAAAGGCCAATGCACCTCTGCTCTATCTAGCGAGGGAAGGGTTAGGTTTCCAGTAAATCTTAATTTGCTCATCAGTTCAAATGCAGCCTTGCTTAATTTTGAAGAGGGCCAGATTTATAAACAGTGCAAGATTTTCCCATTCTGATGTAAATGTTGTTTCTCATTCTCATAAGTAATTCAAAATTAATGATGTTCCATTATATTATATGTAGGACAGAGATACTTGGAATGCATCATTTCTTCAGTCTACAAAGCACAAAGTCTAATGATTTATTCCATCACATGCCTTTCCAATTATGTTCTGATCTCCCGTTTCAATTGCTAAGGAACTAAACCCAAGTTATTTCAAAGCCTAGATTTATGCTTAAGTTGGCAATAAGCCTTCCAAGTGAAATATAAAGAAATTAAAATCCTGATCTTGTTTGGGATGCATCCTTCCAGTTTTTGCCCATGGAAGACCAAGAACTTTACAGCTGCCATAAGATAAAATAATGCCATTCCCCAGCCTGTATTAACCCTGACAGAGATTTGCCTTAACATTTTGACTGAGTGCCCAGACTGCTAAAACATTACTTTTTTACACAGTAGTGTGGAATTCTTTGTCTCTCTCTGGTTTTGACCTGAACCAATCCAAAATAAAACAAAGCTGTTATGTGTACTATTTATCAAGAGTTTTGTTTCAATGCATTATGGTTTTTTGGACATTATTATATAGAGTTTAGACTTTATAATATTTTATATTTATTCCCTTCAAAATAATTTTTTCTTTGAGGAAGTAAGAGTCATTAGGATATAAAGATCAGTTTGAAACATCACTATTTCAGTAAGTGCAAAAATAAGTGTGAAACCCTATCTACATTTTCTTCAGCATCTTTTATTAAAACTTATAGTGTACTTTAAAATCTACAGAAACTTGTTATGGGTGGGAAAAAATCATATATAACATTTTTAAAAGCAGCAGTTCTTTTAGCATCCCAGTGCACAGAGACTTATTTCCTGTATTTGAGCTCAATATAACTATAGTTGTTATATTGTTTAAGTAGTAAAAAAATTGTTTAAGTAGTAGAAACCTTGGCTTATTTAATGAGACAATATAGCCATGCATAAATTTGCAATGGTTCTAGAAATGGTAACCTTTTCTCAAGGAATGAACAGAGATATTTCACATTGTTTCCTCAAGAAAATTCTTATACTTTTACCCCACCGACCAAAAAAAAAAATTGAGAAAATAGTTTTTGCTCTCTTTCTCTCCCAAAATAGATGTATCTCCAAGAAATTTCTCTTTTTAGTATATGTGTTTGTGTGTGAGAGACAAATATGATTTCTGTCTCTAACACACAAAGGCACCAGGTAGTACACAGACTCCCAGAAACGTGCTTTCAGCACTCAGTAACTTTTCTCATCTTTGTCTCACTGAGCAAGCGTAGTACCTCGTAATGGCTAACAATAATACAGGTGATAAACACAAAACTGCATAGCACTGCTAGGGACCAGAAGAGTAAACTTTCCAAAACAATTACCTCTTTCCAACCCCTACCAGCTGTCTTCTGATACTATTTGAACTGACTTGAAGCTGTGGACTAATCCTTCCAGGATTGTTGAGTACGTTCTGTCCTTGCCAGTTCCCCATCAGAGGCCCTGCCAGGGTCTAGAGTACGGGAGAGGACACGCTCCTGTGTGCGTGGATCAGCTTCTGTAGGATGCCTGGGACAATTTCGCTGTACTTACAAAACGCATCGCCCATCTGTACACACCATATGTTTTCCAGGGAAACAACAAACTTTAGTCAAATGAAATGTGATTCAGTTTTAACAAGAAAAGAATTTTATTGGAAGAAAAGGATTTTATTGGAAGCAAAGAATTTTTCATGCTTCTCCAGCCTCCTTTCCTTCAGTATCTCTTACCCTATCCCAAAGAAGGAGAATCAGGAGAATCAGATTCTTTAGGACAATCAGATGTCGGATGGCCTGGATGCCTGCCATCAACCTTCATAAATTCAGAGGCATCATCTAACAATGTGTAAACCAGATTTGACAATTCATGATTTAACTACCACTATAAAAGTGGTAGTTAAATAACTAAAATACATATTCTTCCTTTTTTCCAGTTGGCTTCCTGTCCATTTCATTCTTGGCCTATACAGAATTTCCTACAAGGAAATTTACCACAGAGTAGCCAACTATTAGGAATTAGTGTTACTATATGGGGAATTTTTTCAGTTTTGTACATAATCCTTTCTGAAGTTGTGCCCATGGAATTAAGTTGAAGTTTCTTGTAGTGGAATAAAAAGAAAAGCTTAAACAATCACACTCATTTTTCCATGTGTTCTTTTCTAATAAAAAATGTGGCATTCTCTTCAGCCACGTTTTAGCAGAAGGATCTTATTTTACTTTTGTGACTTAGGCATTCAATATGGGATTTACAAAACCAAAAATGAAGACACTGAAGAAGGCTCTAAAAGCACTTTCAGTGTAATGCAGCTACACAAGCTGACATGTTTTAGGAAGGAATACTACGTTTTCAAATTGTTCTATGAGAGCAAAAGCAATTAAATCCACAATGTTTCAGTGGACTGCCACTAATCATAATCTCGTAAAGAACCATTACATGGCACAACATTAATAATGCCATTTGTTCAGGCAAATTAATGCCTGACTTGACACATTGGCTTGTGGAGTTGTAGTGTCTCACAGTCTAAAAGCATGCAAAATGTTTATGGGGGAAAAGTCAATATTAGATCAACCCTACCCTTGCAGATATTCCTTTCTTTAATTCATTTGCAGTGCTTTCTTACCGGTACCGCGCTAGTCCTCACCCTGCAGGAATAACAAATTAATTGGGTGACAAGGAACAACTTACTTCTGGACACAGAAATACATTGGGCTGCCAAATAAAACACAACTTTCATACTTTTCCTCATGATGGGCTGTTTAAAAAACACCATCAAGTACATTTCTCCTTTTGTGAACACACAGATTTTTATTTTGTCATTTCAAAACACGTGACTTTGTGATGGTATTCCAGAAGAGTATCTAAGTTTGTAATTCCATATAGTGTCTATGTACTATATCACTCCATATTATTGAGCTGTAGATCTCCTTAGGGTATGGAGCTGAATTGTGCTCCAAGTTCTATTACTGCAAGTCTGTTGACCTCACTGTTGTAATGAAAATATTCTTTGAATAAAAATTGCATAAATACATGTTGATGCTTTTAAAATAGACAGTCTTAAGGAAGGTTCCAATGTGAAAGAAAAGCAGGCCAAACAAGCAAGGCAAAATTTCTAAATGCTTTAATTCACAGGTTGTCCAGGGAAAGTTATGCCTAGGGTGAACATTCATTTATTGCCTTACAATTACATACCCATTGTATGCAATTACACTTGCACATACCTAAACCTGCTGCTGGGAACAGATTGATTTCCCAAATTCATAATCTCAGTTTCTTCGCCTGTATATTGCAACAACAACAATATACCTCTGAAAACTTTTAGCCTTTAAACTGAGAACTAATTGTATGGATGTGGGTGTTGAACATTTTTCACTGGCTGTATAAATTTCCTGTGCTCTGATGCTCAATATACAAAGTCTGAGTATTTTGCTCTGGTATTTCTGTGTATTTTTGTGTATTATTCTGTTCTTCAATGTTTCATATTTAGTAGCCAATCTTAGCTGATACTTAACGTCATTCAGGTTAGGCTCAGACCTTTCATTGTGAAAGCTCTGGGAACTGTGTGCTGCCTGTAGGTGTGTAACCTTCCTGGGGAGCAGGATCTCAAGTTTAGCTTGGGATATTCAGATGATCAAGGTTGTTAGACACAAACAGTGGTGATAAGTTGCTTGATGTTTAAGTGTTGGCTATCTGTAACAGGCATTTTTCTTATTTGCCATTTCTAGGAATTTGTCATGATTGTTGTCTTTGGTTTGGAATTTATTATTCGTATCTGGTCTGCTGGGTGCTGTTGTCGATACCGAGGATGGCAAGGAAGACTGCGCTTTGCGAGGAAACCGTTCTGTGTAATAGGTGAGTGTCCCAGCTCTAGTTTATTTTTAGATAAACACCTTCCCTCTCCTGTTTTGTTTCTGAATGAAAAGTATTGGAATCAGACTCTGTTTACAGCAACCTGCTGTAAGTCTGTAAGTCCACAATAGCTGTGTGTCAACTAGTAGCTGCCCAGGGTTTCTTTAGATATAAATCATGACATCCTTAAAAACCAGTCAGCCCATGTTTCTCATGTTCTCCAGAAGACATTTTCCTATGAATCTCATACCACTGGCCTATATAGAGGACAGATGAGGGATCTCATTGAAATCAGAGGAAATATGTGCTTTGAATGGACACACGACATGTCTTGTACATACATGCATAGATACCACATACATATGTGTATATATCATGTTCTTCTTATTTAACTTCTGTGATCTGACACTGCAAGAAGTTTGAAAACCTCCCTAGAGACATCTTCTGGCAACACTGTTGCTTCCTGTTTTGCTGTTCTCTGCATGACAGTCCACAAAGCAGCTCTGCAGTGAGACTAGTATAGGATACAGTATCTTCTTAATTATTTCTTCTACATCTATTTCAAGACACTATTCCTTCCCTTCTTTGCTCTAGAATTTGTCTGTGACAATGGTGAATAGACTCAGGACCAGTCAAAACTCTATTTTGAAAAGGGATCTGCAGGAAAAGTTTCCCAATAAAGGCAGAAATCAAAGATCAAACTCACCTGATAATTTTGTATTTTTCTAATGGTTTGGAGAAAATGCTTTTTACAGATCATCTTTAAAGCTTCAAGATATCAATATCCCAACTTCTCTCTCAACTTTCTTCCTCTCTCCAGCCTTTAATTTTATCTGCCTATATCTCAATACAACCTATGGATCAACTGGGGCAGGCGATATGTTCTTCTGTACATCTCTACAGCAGATAGCACATGGAGTCGTGCCTACAGCCATGAAACACATGGCTTTCAGTGTTAACAGTAGATGAATGCCATTCTGGCATAAAGAAGAGTTAAACAGTGTTCCTTGGCATGGCACACCAGTACACTGGTTAGGGCTAATGTGCAGAGCAAGTTTTTTTTTCTTCCACCTCATTCCCTGGTAAATCCACTCTTTCTCCCACTAAGCCACTCCTGCAATGGAGGAGGTTGCATGAGCAGCTGGGAAGACACCCCAGATTGTCTCTCCCTCAGAAAGAAACACCCCATCTATGCTATTGTATGAAACTGTGGGAGAGGAGCAAGTATCACGATTAGCATTTGTTTTATTTGGGCAGTAGGGGAGCTGGGTAGGTACCTTGCCACATCACACACTTGCCCCAAGATTTCCATGCCTAGCAGAAAATGGAAATCACAAAACATGGCTACCCTCCTTACCCAGACTTACCATTATTCCAAGATTTTATAGTGCACTTGAAATTTTGCAGTAGTCAGATTTGTCAGGACAAAATCGTAAGAAAGCACCAATGTTAATTTAGTAAAATTAATTACTACAGCAATTTAGAACTTACTAAAAACACCTTTAAAGATTTTGAAGTTACTGGAACCATTTTACTTCTCAGAGTGTTTTGCTACTCTTCCAAATGCCACTGTACAGAAACACTAGCTGTTTGATTCAGCTTTTGTGTCTCCTCCCTTTCCTGTCTCCACTCAACTGGCAAGTTTTATACCAGTGATTAACTTCACTCTGAGGTGTAAATTCTCAGCAAAACTGTATGCAGGAGTTCTTCCTTGTACAAAATTCTCCTTATTTAAAAGATGTAGATGTGGTGCTTAGTAGCATAGCTCAGGGGTGGACTTGCCAGTGCTGGGTTAACAGTTTGACTCAATGATCTTAAAGGTCCTTTCCAACCTAAATAATTCTATGATTCACAGGGGGATTTGTATAGATTTCCATGCTTTCCTTAAAACTACTCATATCTACCCTCCTACTGCTGGTGAAATAGTTCAGGCAGGTCTTCTGGTGCAGATCACCCTGGGCAATGGGTTTACTTCACTCCATTGTGGTATTTCCTCCTTTCTCTGAAATTCACCTGCTCTTCTTCTTTCATCTATTTCTATGTAAGCAGTCTCTGGCCTTAAAAGCATCTTTTCTGTCCCACTTGGAACTCTATCACTTGCTAGCAGAATTAATTAGTAGACAACAGTCTATTGCTTGTGGATGTCTTCCTATGCTGGTGCACTGGATGGGAAGAAAACTTTGTTCTGCAGCTTCTGGAAACTAAACCAATAGCTTCAATTTCTTGCCATTGACTGTTCTACATGTCTCTTCTTCTACTGATTGACTTCAGTCCATTTCTGGACTTCAGTGTCCCAGAAGGGAGTTTCTGATGTTCTGATGTTCAGCATCTTTCCAGATTTCATCTTTTGAGGAAAAACCAAGTCATCTTGCAGCTCTTGCTACATCAAGTAATTATTTGCCTGAAATGTTGGCTTTGCAGTCATGGCAAAGTGTGAGGCAGCAGCAAAGGTCAGAAGGCTGTGTTAGCCAGAGCACAATCAATCCATTATTATCTCCCTTTATCATCGCTCATTAGACCACATCCAAGATACTGCACCCCATTTTCCCCCTCCAACACCATACCTGAAAGACCTAAAAAAACTGGAGTGAGTTCAGTGAATCCATGAGGACGATCAGTGCTGGAGCAGTTGCCCTGTGAGGAGAGGCTGAGGGACCGTATGTGTTCATCCTGGAGAAAAGATGGCTTCAGGGGGAACTCAGTAAAATCAGTGCTAAGGTCTCCTTAAGAGCACATGGCCCCACTTTGGGCCTATTACTTTTAATTATTTACTTAGTCATCCATTCAAGTACTCTTTCTGTTTATTGTTACAGTAGAACAATAATATTTTAGAAGACTTAGTCTGTTTACTATTAATTAAATTTGCTATATATCTCTGGCAGATCTTTTCCCTGATTATTTTTTTTGTGATTAAACACAAATCACATCGGGCAATGGCCTAAGGGCTAGAAATAACCAATTTGAGGATTGCCTCAAGGGTCACATTTAGACAGCCTTTATTTTTTCCATTATAACCTAATAACCAGAGAAGTTTTATTCAGGGCCAAAGTTCTGTGCTTATGTTAGTGTGTCTACAATGTCACTACTCTGACAAATTAGTTCCTCAAGCATTCCTGTGTGCTACCAGGTTAGTAATCACATCTACCAAATTATTTGACAGTTTTGTACCCTTATTTATTTCTGTAAAAATGGGAATAACAGTGTAGTATTAAACCTTTCTTTGTATTTTGTCCCATACTACCTGACATCCCTCATTTTCTCTGATTGTGTATGAGCTTGTGTACATAAGGGCATAGCAACACATCCTTACAGGCATGTAAGGTACTTAAATACGTATATACCCCTACAAATCTTAAATGTCACAGGTATATCACTCTGAAGCTTGGCTGTTAGCACTGCAGAAGAGTGTTGCTGTGTCGTATTGCTCAGAAGAGCAGCAGTCCAAGCAATGCATGTTCTAACTACTGCCTGGAGCCTCTGGAGATCAGGGATGCTGATAAACCAGGAAAAACTTGCTGCCTGTGCCTTAGCTCACTGAAGATCCCCAAAATAAAAGAGGACACGTTTAACTGGGAAGATATATGGCATCCATTCCATGTCAAGCCATTTGGGGACACTGAAATAAATGAAGAGTCCATTGTCCTTCCTCTGGCAATAAGCTCCCAGATGGTGGCATGTGACCTGACAAAATTAAACTTCTGGCCACTCTGCTATGTGTATCAGAGGATTTACCATCACAGTAAGCTCTCAGTCTGTGAGGGCAGCTTCCACTCGGGACACCGTAAAAATATTTAGGAATAATAAACAACAAGCTCTGGGTCAGAAGAGTAAGATCCTGCTGGCCTCACCTGCATTTTTGAAGTCCACTGAGCTTTCAGAGGAAATTCTTTCTTTCCACTGGCTCTGTAAGAGATTTTGGGACTCCTATATGAGAAAGCCCAACAACAGCAAGGGAGTTTTTAAACATAGAATCATAGAATATCCTGAGTTGGTCGACAGGGATCATCAAAGTCCAACTCCTGGTCCTGCACAGGACATCCCCGAGAGTCACATCATGTGCCTGAGAGCATTTTCCAAATGCTTCTTGAACTCTGTCAGGCTGGTGCTGTGACCACTGCCCTGGGGAGCCTGTTCAGTGCCCAGCCACCCTCCGGGTGAAGAACCTTTTCCTAATATCCAACCTAAACCTCCCCTGACACAACTTCAGACCATTCCCTTGGGTCCTGTCACTGTCACCACAGAGAAGAGATCAGTGCCTGCCCCTCCTCTTCCCCTCATGAGGAAGTTGTCACTGCAGTGAGGTTTCTCCTCGGTTTCCTCCAGGCTGAACAGACCCTGTGCCCTCAGCTGCTCCTCATGCAGCTTCCCCTCAAGGCCTTCACCATCTTTGTTGCCCTCCTTTGGACACTCTCTAACAGTTCAATGCCTTTCTTACATTGTGGTGCCCAAACTGCCCCCAGCACTCGAGGTGAGGCCACCCCAGCTCAGAGCAGAGCAGGACAATCTCCTCCCTTGCCCGGCTGGTGATGCTGTGCCTGATGTCCCCCAGGACAGGGCTGGCCCTCCTGAATGCAGGAGCACATGGCTGACTCTAGTGTCTAAGCTTTATTCAATTTAAAGTTGGGAGTGGAAACTCCTATTACAGATTTTTTTCACTTTGAATTTGAGCCTACTTCTAGTAATACTACATTTCTCCAGGGCAACTACACATCCTGGTGGTCCAGCCGAGTGAAAGATTTCATATCTTTCAGTTAGTCCATTAGCAGTTTCACCACAGCTGCTTCTATTTTACCTCTAGTCAAGCTACAGCATGATGAAATGTCAAAAGTTCAATTTCTGTTGAGGCTGCAGAATGAGCAAATTCCCAACAGGAAGCTTAAGTCCATTATCTGTAATCAGGCCCTTGAACTTCATGGCTGGCAAACTTTGTTTCAGAGTGTTAAGTGATGGCAGTGACTGTTGCTTATTACTGGATCTATTTTTCATTAATTAGAGTGGTAATGAACCATCATGTGACACTTTTGTCAAACCTTTATAAACAAATCCATATCTAGTGTGTTACAAGATCTTCTGGACATTTAATTTGAATTATTTCGATATATTTCTGTAATGAGACATTATGTGTCTGTCACCTTGGTATTTCGACACATTATATAGTTTAAATACAGAGAGATGGTAAATCTGCTGCTCATGATAAACAGTATAAGCAGCCCCTTTCCAGTGTAATTTGAACTCTCAATAACCCAGAGATGGTCTGTAATTAAGTATATCCTTGACCAAGAAGACATATCTCACATCACATCTCATTATAAATCCCAGAAAAAACAAGTAACAGCAAATTTCACGTATGGGGAACTTCTGCCAGCCAAACTTGAACTCATCTCAGACACACCCTGCACACTTCACTCCAGAAAATACTGTGGTGGTAGCAGCAGTAGCAGTAGCAGTAGCAGTAGCAGTAGCAGTAGCAGTAGCAGTAGCAGTAGCAGTAGTAGTAGTAGTAGTAGTAGTAGTAGTAGTCGTTGCAGTAGTTGTACTAGTTGTAGTAGTTGTAGTAGTTGTAGTTGTAGTAGTAATAATGTTTAGGTTTCAAATCAAAATTTGCTCAGATAATTTCAGCAGCCATAATTCTGTGCCATGAACAGAGGTGCTCTTTAGGCTAGACTGATCCCAAATTATGTAGGTTTTTAAAATGAAAATTTAGTGGCATATCTTCATGTTTGACAGTTCTGGCAATGCAGTTTGTAGAAATTTGTAGAAAAAATAATCTATGGGCCTTGTCCTTTCCTACTTACTTTTGCTGACTACTAACCTTGCTGCTGAGTAAGGTAACATCTGCTGGGATTAAAGACATCAGGCTCTGATCTCCTCTTTCTAGAAGTTGTATGTCTGCTATTCAAAGGAAATCTAGTTTGGTACAATGCAGTTCACATTGAAGTTTCTTTCTGGTATGAGCCAGAGAATTCAGCAGCCTGCGTTTGTTCATGCTGTGGTTTTTTGATCTTACACTAGTGTCACTGTTGTGTTTGTGATGTAGAGTAGATGAGCCCCTACCATGGATTGGGCAACCTGGGACGTGAAGACTAAAGAGACACGGTTGTCATAGAAAAGCTGTTAAAAGACAGGGATATTTTATTAAAAAGAATTTATTTGTAATAATAGAATTCCTGCATTAGAAGGCTATAAAAGATATTTTCTTAAGCATTAAGTAATTATCCATTTTGAACAAGACTAATATAACTCAGTACCTGCACTGAAATGTTTAGCAATTGCTAATTCAGTTCCCTTTTGTTAGGAACGTGTCCTAAAGTCAAATACCACAGTCAAATTATTTAGAAATAATGATGGTCCTGTCTATTCTCACCCAGATTGTCTATATGATTTAAGCAGTCTTTCAAATTATTATTTATCTCTCATATTTGAATCTCAGAAAATACATTATAGAATAATCAGGATAATGACAATGATAAGGGAAATAATAATAATAATAGTAATATTAATAATAATATATTAAATAGTATCTATTATAAAAGATGATGTAATATAAAAGTGTATCATAGCAATTCCAGTGCTGTTTATGAGCTGTGATTTGGAAATGTATGATAAGGAGGGAAGCAACTGACAGACCAAGCAGCAGTGAACTTCTTCTGGTTATACTCTTTGCATGTTCAGTTTTGCTCACATTTTTTAGGGACTGGCTTTAAACTTCTTGCTACTAGAAATACCCAGAACATGAAGTTGCTTAAACAAATACCTTTCTTTTCATAATCTGCCTTTATTTGATTTGATGTTCATATCCTGCCTTACTCTGCTGAATTCCCATTGTATCCATGGACAAGGTAGTTTCTCAGATACCATAAGTATGTGTAATTTTGCCAATTCAAAATTCAGTAGTTATTAGTATAAACACTGGTGTGGAAGTTAGAGGTAGACAGGATCATGCCAAGTCTGCTTATCTGCCTACTTGAGTGTATGGAGCCTCAAAAGTAGTAAAATGGTTTATTTTTCAAATTTTATCACTCTTAGCATCTAAAAAAGTAATATTTAATGATGTGAATAACATATCAGAACATAACTGATATGCAATAAAATTCTCAGCTTTCTTGGCTGCTTTCCAGATGTGCTGCAGATCATCTGCTTTGGTGTGTGATATTCTTTGTAACTCCCATTTTGGATCCTCAGCTCTTGCCTGTAGCTTCTCTCTGAGAAAAACTGCTTCTTTGTACAAGTTCTGCTTTTGCAACATTGAATTATGCTTTCCAGGCAGAAATCTTGATGCCTTAGGAATATTTTCATATTGGTCCAAAACAATCCTATTTGACTAGGTGTTTGCTGTTTGGGCTTTTGTAACTTCCCATTACTGAAATTCATTACACAAATGCTCTTGGCACTCATGTAGCCTCTCACAGGACTGTGATACCCCTGGCCTGCAGCACTGCTTTACTTCAAAACCCACTTTCAGTGTGTCTTCTATTTTATTAATATGCCCATAATTACTCAGGGGTGCTTTGTCAGCAGGTTACCATAAATTTGAATGCTAATACCTTGGTGTGGAACATGACACAACTGTCAATCTGACTGTATAAGCTATGATTCACTCTCTCACACATGTTAGTCAATCAAATCCTGCTTTCTCTCATGGGGTCCCAGCCTCACCCTTGTCAGCCCAAATGAAAACACTTGTAGAGGTCTAAGTGGAGTAATTACATTGGCATTTGCTGCAGGAATCTTACCAGAGTTATTTGAAAGCAACTATGCGAAACATAATGAGAAATAATGGAAAGGAAAGGAAAGGAAAGGAAAGGAAAGGAAAGGAAAGGAAAGGAAAGGAAAGGAAAGGAAAGGAAAGGAAAGGAAAGGAAAGGAAAGGAAAGGAAAGGAAAGGAAAGGAAAGAAAAGAAAAAGAACATAAAAAAACCTAACGAAAAAGAAAGGAAAGGAAAGGAAAGGAAAGGAAAGGAAAGGAAAGGAAAGGAAAGGAAAGGAAAGGAAAGGAAAGGAAAGGAAAGGAAAGGAAAGGAAAGGAAAGGAAAGGAAAGGAAAGGAAAGGAAAGGAGAATTAATATTTCAGTTGGACGAGAGCTACAGTAATCATCTCGTCCAATTGCCTGACCAGTTCAAGGCTGACCAAAAGTCTAAGCACGTTATTAAGGACATTGGCCAAAAACCTCTTAAACACTGACATTAAAGGGGCATTGACCACTTCTGTAGGAAGCCTCTTCCCATGTTTGACAATCTACTCTGTAAATAAATACCTCCTAACGTCCAGTCTCTCAACACCTCTAGATATTGTATTGTGGGAGACTACCTCATTCATGATTACCTGTATGAAGTCCACCTTCACCAAGTCTTTTGCATAACAGTTCCTTTTTCATTCACCCTGCAGCATATGAGCGGGCAACATGCTGTTATTTCATACTTCTATTTCTTTGCTTTATAATTTTCATAATTTTAGTTTACATTTATCTCTCTTATAACTGCTGAATGTTGTGATTTTATTGCTCTCTTTGCTGAAGACTACCTTATTTCTCTTCAGATCACCCCTCTGTGAGTGAGGTCTCCAGGAAAAGGGTTGTTGGTGCAGTTGGCTAAGAACAGTACCTTCATTTTGCTTAACTTTATTGTTGTTTAGGAACACAGACATTTTCCATTGCTTTAGAGGTAGTGTTTGTTTCTTCACATGCAGTTCTCTGGTATCTACTCAGCTTTGATTTGTTAACTGTCAATGTTGACAGTTTAAACATAAGCTTTGCCCACTTTTACACTCGATATGATCAAGTTGATTGCCAGATGTCTTCATCCAGCCTTGCCACTAGCTTATTAGATGGCAAAGCTTGAAGAAATGCAGCTTCCACAGATGTTTCCATTCTTTTACATCCCTTTGGAGAACTGCATTCAGCACTGCTGAAGTGACTGATGGACATAGTAGTCCAGTGGGAGTTGCAGGAAATCTCCATTTTTATGATCATGCCTCAAATGATTACACTCCAACTGCTATATTAGGAAAAACTTGTGTATAAGAGAGAAAATACAGGTTTTAATTCCTCCTTTTTACACCTTTTATTTGTATTAAATACAGCAGTTAGGAAGGTTTGACAATGAAACGATATGGTTACACTGTGTAACAGAGTTACAGTATTTATATATCAAGTTTAATATGGCTAAGTAGAAATATTTGCATATTTCTAGATGGGAATTTGGGCATATTCTGCACATTTTAATTTCCTCCCATCCCTAGCACTTAAGCACCAGGTGCCCATAACTCTGTTGTTTCCCCTTTAAGAGAAGTTACATTTTTTATCTTTAAGCCTGAGCTGATAGCTCTCAAAATTGAGCTCTGCTCTTTGGTGCTAGTTGATATTGCTGTCAATAACAGATCCCAGGAAGGTGACCATCAGATCCATTTTACATCAGCCTATGGAAGCTCCTAAATGGTGTAAAGGAACCCACTCACTTTCACCCTTGTGTTGTGCAGTACTGGCACCCCCATGCATGTATGTGACCACCTGGGCAGCAGCCACGGCAAAGGCCGGGCTCTTTCAGTCCTGGGGCTCCCCTCTGCCAGCCCAGTCTATTCATGTCCCCCCCACACTGGAGACTGTTTCATTTCAGATGAAAATGTCACAAGGCAGAGTGGAGAGGTTGCCACAAAGAATGACATAATCTACTGTATTTAAGATCTCATTTTGTGATTGCCCCTGTTGGGTTTGGAAGAGTGATACCAGATTATGAGGTTTTTCCTTTCTGACAAGCTCTTAACAGAATTTCTATTTCTTTCTTCATATCTCCCACACCAGGAAGTGTAAGTGTGGCTGTGTAAGATGCCCCACACTAGTGTTCTCCAAATTATATAGACCTTCTTGCTGGCACAGTGCTCCCTCTTAGGCCACTCACACACAAATTGCAGGTGGGATAGCAGCTGAGGGCAAAGAGTGGCTGGAGATGTCTGGTTCTGTATGCAATCTGAATAAACTCTGCATTTACAGAAACAAAGGAGTCTGCACCGATTGTGCAGACATCCAAAATAGCTGTATAGGTTAGAAATGCATGTTCTGCTTTTAGGCAGCAGGGAGAGGTTTTTGCCTCTGAAGGGAGGCTCAGGAAACTGAATGTAGGAACTCTTTCAGCCAACACTGAGGGACCCGTGTTGCCGCCTTCAACATCTGCATTAAATAACTCTGCTACTGAAAACCTTCTGTTTCCCCACCACCCTGTGAATTTGAGAGCAGATTTTTAATACTGTCTCTTCGCTCTCCACCTACAAACAGGCTTTTCCTCTTGTCAGAGACATGCTTTTCTCTCCCTGCTCATTTCAGCATCTTCACTTGTCAGTTTCTGCCCATTCGCTTTCACCTACACACCATGGATTTTTCTGTTCCCACTTTTTTTTGGCCTTTCCACTCTCATGCCACTGTATCACCTTACCGACAATCTGGGAATGTGTCAGATGAACATTTCCAGACCTCCTGCCCACCTGCTCCTGCCTAAGCTTTTAGAGGATGATGAAAGGCCCTGAAAATGCACATTCCTGGCTATAGATTCCTCCCCTTGTGGCTGCAAGGATCCCGCACGGACACAGCAATGCTTCCCTGCGGGGCTGGATCACACAGGAATCCTGCTCGGGGTTTTTCCACTTGCTGACTTGTCCCAGAGACCCCTAATGATGGTGTTAATACCTGTAGCCCAAAATAGCCAATCACACATGGTGTAATCAGTGGCTGACTCACACAAGAATTTGGATCCCCTGAAAAATCAAATTCCAGCAACTCAGGGCAAAACATCCAAACTTGTCTTTAATTTTCCCTGGTTATTCCTTTATACCTCAGAGCAACGAACTTTACAAGTCAAATGCAACTTGTACTTTTTTTTATCAAATTTGTCTTTTGATCTCACTTTTATAAGGAAGGGTAAATAGGAGGCATCCAACAGACCTTCTTATCTTCCACTAGGTTGCATACTTCTATCTGCCATTTTATATTTGTCTTCTGACTAACCACTCCTAAATTATTCAGCCCTTTCTCCGTACACAAGCCTTGCCATGCTGTAGTTATTTTGTTTTTTTCTTGACAATTACTTTGTGGTTTTCTTACAACCTGATGTCATGAGCATCTTTACTCCTCAGGCCTGGCTATCTATCCTAATGCCTTTCCCTCCAGAAATTTTCAGATGTTTTTCTCTCCATTGTAATAGCCTTTTTCACGAAGGTCTACTGTCATCCAGCAACATACAGACATAGTAAAGTGACTAGCAAACCTTGTTTTCCAGTGCTTTCAAGGCACAAAACTGTTTCTGGACAGAATAAGTGAAGATTTATGGGAAGAATCTGCATGTGTTACTTTCAGTTTGTTTCTTTAGCTGAACAAAAATTGGGTTGGTGAACACTAGGTCAAAGACACAGTTCTAAATGTGTCTGTCAGCCTGTCTTAAAGCCAAATAAAACTTGTACTGAATAAATAGTGCTTTATTCGTTCTGGCAGGTACATATTAATTATGTTAAAGATCAACTATTGGAAAAGGTTAATATAGTATAAATCCATGAAAGGCTTGCAGTTGAACTTAACTTGCAGAAGGCCCTTAGATTTTTAAGATTTATTGAGCCAGCTGTTAATAACATGAAGATGTTTGCTGAGGACTTATTCAGTCCATAAAAAGATTGTGTACTCAACAGGGCCATGAACAAAAATTGCAAACAGTACGAAGACAGGTGAAATGTTCCCATGAATGTTGTTACTCTTATCCAGACTAAATAAAATATGGCAACCATAGCTACAGTTTAAAATTCAGTACCTGTTGAGCTACTGTGGTTCTCAGACCACAGAGAAATATTTGGGCTGTCTACAGCAGAAGGTAGAATGACATTATTTGGGTATATTTGCTGTCATAGTCTGACAATATGCTACTTTTACACAGGAACAAGGCACATATACTTTTAATACACTGACACAGTAGTGAGTAGCACTAGTTGATCCATTATTGGGCACGGAATTTGGATTTCATTGTAAAATTTTTAAAAATGAAAAAAGAAAAATCTTACTCATCTTCATTAGTCCACAGTTTTAAAAGGGAATATTTAGTTTTCGCATATAAAAAATATCCCGTATTGCCTTATTAAAAATATTCCTTTTCTTTCTGGTTCAGAAATTGTATGGAGTACCAAGTTAACTTTTGTTGTATTTGATTAGCTTTCCTAATAAGTGTCTTTGACTTGTTTCCAGTTCTCTCTTTGCCAGAGAAGATATCTTTACATAATGATGAGCAGTTTTTCTAAGTAGACCCACTTCAGTTATAACATTTATTCCAGAAAGAGGTTGTCTGTATTTCCAGGAGGTTACTTTCATTTCACATTAAAATAGTTTGCTTACTCAGATAATTCCAATATATTGCAAATCTAAATGATAAAAGGAAAGAGGGGTTCAAGGTTGTTCTTCTATTTGATTTCTTCACTGGGGTGTTGCTTAGCTGATGATAAGAAAAATCCAAGTTCTGATGGACAGATCAGTTTTAGTGGGCTTAAAATGGAAGGTAGTGACTAATGTAGCCATTTTCCACTGTTAGAAAAAAAATCAGTAGAGAAGAAGTATTAACCTCTGGAATTTTTTTTATTCCACTTCAGTGCCTAGACAGTATTACATATTTTTGTAGAATTTCTTTCTCTTGCATGTGCCACTACCGTACTTACTATCTTCCTTTTTTACAACAGCAATAAAAGTCAATTTTCACACTCATCTGTGTTTATCGCTGTGAATTATCTTGATATGCAAAACCAGCTCACTTTCCTACTTCTAAAAATACTATGTTGTTTTGCATCTTGCAAAAAGATTAAAAAAAGGAAGCGAAATCACCAACTTGTTTTGCCTGTAATGACAATTAAGATGATTTCCATCCAAACGGAGTTACAGATTTGAAAACACAAAGACCTTTTGGCTGGAGTGACAACAACATCTGCAGAAATCAAACAACATCATCCATCCCAAGAATTTCCTGAAGATATCCTGCCAATTACTTTTTAGTAGGTGATGATTAATCATAACCTGTCTGGCATCTGAGCAGAGATCTGATCCCTGACCAGAAAGAAAAGCTGAAAGGAAACTTTGGCAGGACCCAAGATCCTGAGCATCATTATTTGTAGAATATGTACAACTCAGATTATCTCACATTGCTTTGGGGGGTTTTTGTTGTTGATGGTGGTGTTCAGGCTTTTTTCTCTGTAAGACTGAGGCCTTGTAGATGAAAGTCTGCTCAGTTTCTTGTGGGAGCTACAGAACTCAACTTCCTGCCTCTCCCAAATTACATTAGAGATCTTCAGGTGATAGAATTCAATGAGTGCTATTAAATTGCTTTTTGCAATTTTTTTTTTTTGCAAGGGGGGTTTATAGGCTGAGAATAATGCTTGAGAATATCATTTGAGGGTGAATTCAGGTGACCTCAAAAGACTCCATGTCTCTAGAGTAGTCTCTCAAAAGCCAGTTTTCAGATTTTGGCAATCTTGCACATACTGATTTTACTTTGCTGATAAACAGTTCTGCTTCTTCCAATGAGATAATTTACTAAACATGATAACACACATCATCTTTCTAAATATGGTAATATCATTCATCTCTCTGTTCAGAGATGTAATTACAGGTAAAGATATTGAAAATTCTTGGTTTCTGGGATAAATACTTATGCTTAAGGTCACTGTAAGTTCAGCCCATAGTTGACCAAAATTTTCTGCCACAATTATGTGAAACATCCCACTGATTTTATAGTAAGGGAACATTCACAGAGCAAAGGAACCTGGTAAAAACATTACATTGGCTTCTTTTCAATATAACTGTTGCAGCATATTCTATTCATGTTTTTTATTCTTTGCCCTTCTGAACTGGTAGAAGGAAGTAGTTAATCCCTTTTTTCAAGATAACAGCCAGTTACAACAAAACAACCTTTGTTTGTCCTATGACCTTTCTCAACAAGTGCTCAAGGAATAGTGACCCAATTCTACCCCTCACTGAATACCCCTCTATTAGAGTATTCAGAGCTTTAAACTCTATGAATGTCTTTTTCTTTTCTTCTTGTTTTTTGGTTTTGTTTTTTTTTTTTTTTTAGCTAGCCCACAGAAGCATGAAGTACACCAATGCCCAATATCTTATTAGGCTGTACAAAAGGGATGCTGATCCAATAGTCAAGTTTGTGTAAACAGACCTTTTCTTTTAGGAATCTGAAAAAGAACAACCTTATTTTCATGTACTGTGGCCAGAGTCCAGTGTTGGACATCAGGCTTTTTCTTATACTGCTTTAAATTGCCAATTTATACCAGTTTAGGATAAAGCCCATTGAATAAATTTTTGTTATCATATTTCTATAGTGTGATGTGCTCAAATACAGTGGTCTAGAATGTGTGTTGTGTTAACTTTGTGCTGTAGTGTCTACTTAAAATTCAAAGTACATTTCTACATTGATTCGATGATACCCTTTGGTCCTGACCAGCCAGCTGTAGAGATTATTGAAGGTAAATTGAAGAGAGTTCTGAGAATAGCAATATGGACTGGAAGGACTGATATCCAAAGATATATTAGAAAAAATAAAATGCTGGTCATGCCTCCCTACCACCACTACCACCTCTTAGTGACTCAGAATAGAAAGCTGCTAAGTGTTTCTATGTAGTGATTGTTGCAAATCTCAATTAAAACCTATTTAAACTCCTCAGCAAGTGAGAAGTGCTCACTGTGCTGCCACAGGTGTGCATGACCTGTCCCATGGGAAGCAGACTGAGCCCATGTCAAAGCTGTCTCTTGCCCTTAGTGGAGCTCAGTGTCTCTAACACCACAGAATCATAGTGCTGGGTTTTTTTCAAAAATAACTTTGAAATTGAGGATAATGAACTGTCCTGAGAACTATTCAGAAATGACCACTACAAGCTGTGCCTTTTCTCTGGGTCACAGATAATAACTCTAGCTCAAAATTAGACCTTAGAAGGACAGCCTAAGGGTAGCTTAGATTTGGTCATACAATTGCCCAGTTAATTTCCTTTGTGAGTTAATACAGCTGCAGGCTAGACAAAACAACCTCTTGAGATTTTCTCCTTAATTCTGCGGCTTTGGGGGCAGATATGCCCTACTCATGTCCTACTTTTTTGCCTCTCTTTACTGCTCTGTAGCTGGTGCAGACACAGTAAGTGACAGCCATTGAAGTTTCCTGCCTATTCTTAATGAGAATGTGTGAATTCTGAGCATTTTCTGTGAATTTATAGCAAACACTATTTTGATGACCTAGTGATGATCCAAAAATGATTAATTATTCATTTTTCTATTCAGATAAAATCAAAGAAAAAAATTATAAGATTCATTTAACCTGTATTTTCTCAAAGTATCATTTGTATTTAGAGGGAAAGGATGTTTCAACATATTAGCATTAAATGCAGGCAGCAGGCAAAGCTCCTATAAACATATTCTTCCTTTGAAGAATATGAAAAAAAGATGATGAAGTTTTGTGTATTAGTTTGAGCACGTGCATGAGCATTAAGCAGATGAGAGACTGTCATTCGTTATGTTTCCTAATAATCATAGAATCACAGAATAGCTGAGTTGAAAGGAGCAACATCTAGTTCCACCCCTCTTTCATGGGCAGAGACACCTTCCCTTGGACAGGGCTGCTCAGAGCTCCATCCAACCTGGCCTCAAACAGCTCTGGGAAAGAGCATCCATTCCCAACCCTTTTTCAGTTTAAGGCCATTCCCCCTTGTCCTATCATTACATGCTCTTGTAAAAAATCATTCTGACATTCTTTCTGTAAGTTTAGAGATTGTCCTGATAGTACATCAAGGTGTTGGGACATGGCACAACATCCAAGTATAGCTTTTGTGTTCCCCCTTTACTTATATAACTGGCTGCATTCCCATGATACCTATAAATGCTGTAAAATTGCACAACAGCCAAGAAGCTGAAGCTAGAAAAGTTGCATTGGAGAAGTCATTAAAAGTAAAACAATCCCTTGTGATGATTTATGATGCCTCCTTCTCTGCCATTATTATTCTCTAAGTCACATTATTAATCTCCCAGTTGCCATTAGAAATGCTGATAGTTTAGGAATGCCAACCACACCTCCACCAGCAATCCAGAGTTTCTGACCAAACTTCAGCAGCCTGAGGCAGCCCAAAACTGGCCTTCCTCTGTGAGGTGGGGAACTTGGACTGGCACATCTTGCATGAATTACTGAAATTTCAGGTGGTTGCATTACTGGCCTTCAGTTACTTGTTTTATGTGTTACTGTTTCAGTGACATTGGAAAATACACAAGTGTAATTTATTACACACATGAGTTCTGGGATAATTTTTTTTTTTTGTATTTTTCATAAAGGGGCCTTGTTGTTAACATGGTGCCTGTCAAAAAATCTTTTTCCAGTTAATAATCACAAAACTTTTGTGTAATCTCAGGGGTTTCTTGAGTGGTACTAGGTGAAATATCTGAAGTGAAAGAATTAATTGCTTGAAATTTAATTTGAAATTAAGTGTTCAAAAGTGAACAGTGCAAAAGCTGCTGAGAGGATTTGAAATCTCAGACTAGAGTTAATGAGGGAGAATGTTATCTGCAAAGATAAACATCTGGGATATATTTCTAAAGGGTGAATAAAATCATCATCATGGCTGAAGAGAGGCTTAATGTTTTGGAAGATCATACATAAGGTATTAGCTTAGGAAAAATAATAAACAAAGGGGTAAACGTACATCAGAAACCTCTGTGTTTTAGTAGGTCATTATAGAGAACTTTGGAACTATACTGCCCTTTACTCAGTCTCACATCTGAATCTTTTCTGGTGCTTTACAGAAAGATACAGAGTGAGAATTGAGAGCCCATTAAATTAATTGAAATGCTGTTTTCCTACTTTTGCCACTAAAAGATAAAATATAGGAAAATAGTGATAGACATCTGGGCAAGCCTTCTTAAAATACAGAAATACCATGGAGACTTTAGCTACATTCACATGGAATATGAAAGGAAGTTCAGAATAATATTTTTCTGTCTTGGTTTAAAAGAGGGCAAATGCCACCTGAATCATATTGTATAAAAGTATGGCACAGAAAAAAATCATAATATACTTAACTTTTCATTTTTTCCAGGGTATGTTTAGATAAGAAAATCAAGCAGTTTTAACATCCTCAGAAGTGACTTTCAACCATTGCAAACTTTTCTTAGGACTCTGACTTCGTTCCAAGAAGGGTTTATTTTGATTTATCTTACACCTGTTCCTAACAAGTTAAACTACACTGAAATAATTGCCTGCCTGCCTTCCCTACCTCCTAGGGAAACACAGCCAGGAAGGGCTGCCTTAGGCTATGGACACATTCTTTCCTTCCCTATTTCCAGCTGAGGAGTTAGGGATGGAGTTTTGGTGGGAGTTGAGGGTATGAAGAATGAAGAACATGAGAGAGCAAAGTGTGAAAAAAACACCACCAGCCTAGGAAGATTCTCTTCCCTTCAGCTGTTTTTCAAACAGGTTCTAGTGGATTTTCTGCTCCCCTTTTCCCTCCACCTTTCTTCCCTTTCGGGAGAACCTCATCCCTGCCCTCCAGGTAGAAGGGCATACACAAGTAGATCACTCCTTTGGACCAATGCTTTTAAAAATGGAAAAAAGAACTATGCTACTGTCAGCTTCTTCGTCTCTCGTGTTCAGAGGGGACCAGAGTCCCTCAGTGGGGCAGAGGGCTCCCAGCAATGCAGGGCAGAGGCTGTGCTCTGCTGGCAAGACTGAATTAATTTGAGTTTTTTGCAGTGGGAAGCCTTCATAAAACTCTATGTTGTAAAAAAAAAACCTCTCAGAGTTCTAGAATAAGTAGGAAAAGGGGCAGGAGCAAGTCACTGAATTTTTTAAAACATATTCCTATTAGGAGTGGTGGAGGGTGACCAAAACCCCCAGCAAGCATTTTAATAAGTTCTGGACCAAATGCATAATTTCCAATACCTGGGTGACTTTATTATTTTATAAATTCTAAGACTGACTTTCAGGGGCGTACACTGCTCTTCTAGCAATCTGTAACTTGCTGCTAGCCAGTCACCATAAATAAAAATGGCTGTTACATTGCCACTCTGCTCAGAGCCACAGGGACAAGTCAAGATCAGCCTGTCACCGTGTTAGTCACCGGGGACATTGCTTCTTAAGCACAGTCCGTATTGCTCAAGACATTCCAGCACCTTCTATGTTAGCCTTGGATCCAAATAAACACAACTAAATATAGAAAGAAGTTTGCTTTAGGTGGATACATGTGTGCTAAGTGTCTGTGCTGGCAGTATAGTCAATCAAGATCTAGGGTTTAGTTCAGCAGAGTACAGAGAGGTGCCTGTCCCCTGTTACACGATATTCCCTGCTCCCCAGTCACTTCTCCTGAAAAGCACAGCTTTTCCAGGTCCAAGAGCATAGCTGCCAGATCTAGGGGATATCTCAGATACTTTAAGGCATCTCAAATGGCACTGGACAAATAAATGTGGGCAGCTGAATTAAGCCTTTCTTGTGCCAAGCCAGAGTGTGAGGCAGCTGAGCAGCCAGCAGAAGCCTTCCTGAGGATTAGCTGCACCTCTCTCAGCTGACGTGATTACCTTGTGCTGCTCGGGGAGTTTAAACACCTGCTTCACATGTAGACACCTAAATTTAAATATCTTCACGTGGAGCTCAATCCAATTCCATCTATTTTTCTGATCTCTGATAGAATTTGTGATGCCCTTAACTTTTCTTAGTCAGCTTTCCTATTTCTGAATTCTCACCCGGACCTCCTGCATCTCGTTGTTGTGAGCTTGAGATTTGTACTGTGGAAAGACACCTTGCCCACCTTCTGGTTCTTCTTCATCTCTGAACTTGCTGGATTTAGAAGCAAATCCAGCATTTTTGGTAGCCAATGATGTAGTAGCCACCTCTGATCCACATATGTAGTAGCCAAAGACATTTTAAAATGCCAGGGCGTAAGACAGGCAGAAGGTCAGCCTAGGCCAACACAGGATGTCAAACAGTGACACCAGCCAACAGTGAGCAGCCAGAGAGGACTGCACAAGCAGGGCAAACACACAGTGATATTTCTCTACAAGAGTTTCTCAGCCCCCAACATCCTGCTACTTGAAGACATCCTGAGCCAGAAGTGGGCTTTTGGTATTAATTAGCCCAGGATTAAATCTTCTCCCATAAGGGCATCCAGCTGGCTTTAAACCTATTGTAGATTTCTAGCCCCTTGTGACAAAAGTTTCCACAATTTAGCAGGACAATCCTTAAACGATAGGAACAGGTTGTCTGTTCCCTTGGAATTGTAAAAACAGGACAAGGGCATCCATAGGTGAGTTGAGAGAAACCCAGTATGTTTGTAGGCAAGGAAGGGTATTTGGACCTCAGCTCCCTTTGGTGGCAGAGCAGAATGAACAAAGGCTATTTCCTGCTCTACTGTGGCAGACTAAGGAAACAGTCTCCTGCATACAGGCACAGTCAATACATCTCACTGCTTGCCTGTGGAGGTGGAGGGCTTCACTCTCTGGGTCATTCTTGTAGGAGCTATGCTAGGGACAAGATATGTGTTTCTACCCAACACAAAAGAAGTAAAACTCATACCAACAAGAACTGGCTTTCAATTAGCCACTAACAAACATGGATTTAGATTATCCTTGCATAGAAACATACAAACACCACAAAGCCCTAAGATTAAAATCAGGTATTTCTTCCAAGGGCTCTTTAAGCTTTTAAAGTTTGCCAGGGAATTAATCATGAGGTGAGGAAGAACAGTGCTTGTTCTGTGCTTTTCTACTCTGTGCATACCAGCATGTCTACCCCAATCATTGTAAAAGAACATTATGCCTTCTCACAGCATCCATGTGCCATCACTGCTGCTCTCCTCCTCTCCCCTTAAATGCTGTTCTGACTCTGAGGACAGCTGGTTGATTAGTTTGTGCACCCCAAAGTCCCTCTCACAGCTTGAATCTGTGACCTGAAGAAATAAATCCTAACACTTGCTGAGCTTCAACTAACTTTCCAGGCTTCCAGCTAAAGGAATTCTTCTGAGTACCCAGTGCTGTATTTCCTCCCTTCCAGGAAATGGTACATCAGGGGAGTTGTGCCCGGTAACTACATTCCTCAAACACACACGGTCTGTTCTCATAGGAAATTAGTACTCTGCTTGTAAGTCCAATTCTACTGGACTCTTGCCTCTGGGCCTGCCCTACTTTTTTCTTGCCTTAGTTTTCTTTTTTGTCTTTGGATAGAAAAGTTGTTACGGAAAGATAGATAAAGGGGAAAAGTTCTAATCCATCTACTGATTTGTATGGTTTGCTACATCACATTTCAAAGCTCCTACATGGGGTTTCTTCAACACTGCTCCTTTTATTGATATGCTTTGAAAATTGCTACCCTCACTTCTCGCCCTGGAGACTCACGAGGTAGTTTTTGACACCAGCCCTGATGTCACACCCCTGTCTCAAGGAGGAATCTCCATGTTTTGGGTTCCCACCCATTATGGGAGTCTCTCTTTTGTCCCTCTCATTCAGCTGATGTAGATTTATGTACTATTTACTGATACTTGGACATTAATGCTTTCTGTAATGTATTTCTTTCAGACATCATTGTTCTCATCGCTTCAATAGCAGTTGTTTCTGCAAAAACTCAAGGTAACATTTTTGCAACATCAGCACTGAGAAGTCTTCGTTTCCTACAGATCCTTCGTATGGTGCGCATGGACCGAAGAGGAGGCACTTGGAAATTATTAGGTTCTGTAGTTTATGCACATAGCAAGGTGTGTAATCCTAGATACTAATTTTGTCTGGTTGATATCTTCCCTTGATGTGATTCAACAAGAGACCAAGGAAATAAGCATTTATCCATTTTGAGCAGAATACCCAAAATTTTCTTTAAATTCTAAATTTAAGTAACATCAGTTAGAGAGAGAGCTAACACAGATATACCAGGCCATGTTTAATGCTAACAGTTTTTAGAGATCTTGAAAATGTTGTCCTTGATGTGCAGCTGTAATTTTTTATATGGTGGGCACATTGCTGAAGCATCAAACCATAAGAGTAGATCTTGTCCACTTTCAGAGAAAATTTACATCCATAAGGAAACACTTGACTTATAACTGCACAAATGCCAATATATATATATAGAGAGAGAGAGACTTTCATTATGTCTTCTTGAAATGTCATTCTATTCAGGCCATAAAATGGGAATTGATCTCTGTTCTCTTTTATCTAGGAATTAATCACAGCCTGGTATATAGGATTTTTAGTACTCATCTTTTCATCTTTCCTGGTTTATTTGGTGGAAAAAGATGCAAATACTGAATTCTCCACGTATGCAGATGCTCTCTGGTGGGGCACAGTAAGTACAGAAAAATAACATGGACTCTTTAACTATTATGCTAAAGTGCTTTGAATTTCGCCTACTGAGGATTTTAACTTAGTGTGCTGTTCAGTGAATTGTTTTCACTGACAAAAAACGGGTTTGAGAAGCTTCCTGCTTCAGCTATTCATTTGCACATCAACAGATTATTTCAGTCCATCTTGCAGAACAGCCGTTTATGTGTTTCTGCTGCAATCCAGACCACTAAACCTTCAAGAGAAGAAAGCATTGTCCTTTTTAACCCATAGCCTTTCACTAATACAGTTTGTAATATGGCCCCACAAAGAGCTGTTTTGATACAAACCAGAGGGCTGTAAGTGGCAGTGCAGGAAGAGGAAAAAGTGTCAGGAAAAAAAGAGGGGAAAAAAGTTTTACATCAGCTTTGGCATGAGAGTATCATCAGTGCCTTTTAAAAGATGTTGTTTCTCCTTCCTCTATAGCTTGAGGACAAAGACCAAGAATAAATATATCAATTCTGGTTCAGCAATGTTATTTTTTTACAGGTATAAAAGCCCTGGTTTACTTGAGACCACGGTTAACTATCAAATCAATTGTTTTTACTTTGTTGAAATCTGTGGGATCTAAGTACATGCCTGACTGCTTTTGTGAAGGAGGATTATATGAATATGGTTAAAGAAACTAGGCTTTCAATGAACAACAAGAGGCTAGGTTTGAAGTTTTGATTTTTTTTTTTTATGGCATAATGTGTAGGGGTTTTTGCTTAAAAACCTCCTATAGTGATCCAGATTTCTCCACTGTGTGAGTTACTTAGGCAGCTTAAGAAATCTGCCCCAACAAAGCCTGAGGCAGTTATTGTCAGGCAGTGTAAAACTGCTTTTCTTTTCCTTCTGATGCGGTAGAACACACACAGTGTGCTCTGGCAGTGTCTGGGTAGTGAAATGATACCTGGGAGATCATTAACACTGACAATAACACAGAGCACTCATTAGTTTCCTTGGAAAAAGTGTGAGACCTGAGCCAGCCTCTGCCACCTTTCCTTATCAGAGAGATGCAAAAATGAAGCTTTCTCACCTCAGACCTTTTGCTGACAGGATTCATCTAGATTTAGTACTATCTGCAGACTCAGAGCATGCATACAGGGACTGTGCAAAAGCCCTTTCTAGAATGTCTTAAATTATTGAAAATTTGTAAGAAACTTTGTCTGCATTTTGAGCTAAGGTCAAGGTTGCTCACTATTATTAGGGGTAGTTAGTGTATTTGAAATTTGTTCGTCTAAGGGCTAGTCTTTCATTGCATGTCTTCCCTAGAGACTATTTTTCTACGTTATCACTGCACAAAATTGGGAGCTTGGAAAACCAGACCTAATAAGTATTATGTGTACATTTATAAATATCCAGAAATATATCTTGCTGAAACTTGTTGCTTTAGAGCATCAAGGCAGATCACTGATAAAGTAGACATTTTATCCTGTAGTACAAACACACATAAAAGTCATATTGGCTAAAGTCATGAGAGAAGGTTTTGCATTCAGTTGCATCACTTTAGTTTAGTTTGTTTCCCATCTCTTCAAAAGCTGAGTTCTAGGCTTGCCTTAAAGCTTTCTAACCCTCCTGTATTGACACGGTTGTGAAGCTTCTGGCATTGGATGCTGATGTCCTCACCGATGAGTACCCCAGCTCTGGCAGTCTGAAAACACCATTGCCCCTGAAGGGTGGCAGTGGGGATGTGGTCCTGCAAGAGATCCTCCTGTGGCTGTGCATGTTCTTGGGAATGGATCTTTTCAGATGTTTGATTTCCCAGGAAAGAGTCTCTAGCTCTCTGCAAGGCCCTGTGTGCCTTAGCACTGCACAGGCAGGGAGTCTGGGCTGAGCAGAGGATTGTACCCACCTGCCGCCTGGAATGGGGAAACATATGCACAAGGAATGAGAAAGTCCCAGCAAACTCAGAGCTCCACGCTGGCATCTGACTGAGGCTTGTGTTAGATCCAGATCCTTCTCCCTGAGCAGCTCTGGCAGCAGCACCAAGACCTTTATTTCAGAATTTGCTTCTCCGCTACCTGCTGACTGATATTTTTTAAGGAAAAACCCTTCTAGGAAATAATCATTGCATAAAGTGGTGCTTAAAATATTTTGTACACTATGAAGTGAAAGTGCATGACTCAGAGGTTATATAAGTAGTGCAACTGAGAAAATCAGGAATCTTGTCTTGATTTCAGCAGGACAAACAACGGCTTTTATTTACAAACCTGAAAACAATATATATTGTATATTTCTATATATTTTACTCTTTCCCCAGTGTATGACACGAATACATTTGAGTTTTTAATGCACTTAGGCAAGTGCACAAAGTTACTAGAAATCAGTGTTCCCCCTCACCTGTTATCTTTGTCATTTTAATAATAGTTTGCTGGGGGTTTTTTGGTTGTTTTTTTTTTTTTTACAATATGTAAAACAGTATGTGGGAAATGCATAATGTGCTTCTTAGTCATGGTTGTTTTTACTGCCAGAGTAACCCACACGCAGATTTTTGAAAAGGACAGACTGTATGGCATTTTAGGGGAAATCAATGCTTAATCTCATTGGTTTGTTTATTTGCAAAAGTTTGTCTGGCTTGAACCACAGATTATCTAGCAAACCATGGACTGAATTTTGTCATGGCAGAGGTAAAGAAAGAAAAGGTTTCATCAAAGCCCGGCACAAATAGTCACCCTAAATTTCAATCTTTTAGAGGCGCTTATGCTTCTCCTTACAGGGTCAGCACTAGCATGCTGCACTGAACCCATTCATTAATTCAAATTATTTGAGGACCATACACTGCTATGGTTATTTCACTGACTCCATTTCTGAAGCCCATATTTATATACAGAAATGAAAGGCAGGATATGGCATCCAAATTTACACATGAATACTCCACTGTATTTGCAAGTTCATGCTTTACTGTGCAACTTGCTATTGAATCATCCTGTTAATATTACTACTGTGAATATTCTTGTGGATGGGGTCCCCACAATGTTGCCTAAGACAGCAGCACACAATGGCGAGTGTTACATGAAGAGCTCAAGTTCAAAATTTGCTTTGTTAGAGAAGATAAATTCATTTAACAGAAGAAAATAATAAACCTATATGGGAACAAAAGGTCAATTAAAAAACCTAAGTATTTCAAAACCAAACCATGCATGGTCTTCTTAGATATATTGATGTTAACTAGAACTGTGGATACTTATAGTGACATTTAGTTTGTACATTAATTAGCTTTAGCTGAAAATGTAATGCAGCTGAAGTTTCTGTCCCTCTTACACATTTGACAGAATTTCTCTTAATAAGTCTTTATTTTCTAGTAGCACCCAATAGTTACAGTTGGATACAGAGTGGCTCTGGCATTCCACAGTGACCTGTTAGTGAACAAAACATATACAATTAATTACTTTGTCACAATGACTAGCTCAAATGAGTTTACATTGATGAATTTTTTCCAGTTTAATGTAATGATAGCATGAATAAACTATTTTTTTTTCAGTTAAGTGATGTCAGGTAACGATTCAAAAGGCAAGTACTGCTAGGAGAACATAAAATGACATCAGAAAGAAATATTAGGGTAGAGAATGGCCACCTGAGTCTTATCTCATCTAATTGAAGTAATCTAAGTTATATCATCACATTCATTATTATATTACCTCATTTATAGTAGCATATTTATTAGCTCCAGGAATGAGATAACAGATGTTTTATCATCATTGTGAGTTTTGAGCCTGGCCAGATGACACTGCCTACTTTGGCTAGTCTGTCCAGACCTCTCATTTATGGAATTAACCAAAATGGAGTGGTTTGCATCTGGTGTAAAAGACAGGACTCAGCTGGCTCATTTAGCCATGCAGGAGTGTGATTCAGCTGCTTAAACATAGGCATACAGTACTATCAAAGATCTGTTGGATGGTCTGCTGCCTCTCCTGTGGGTGGTCCCTGTTCAGACACCCCAGTACATCTCTGGTGGTACTAGACTTTTTTTTTCAGACAAGCCCAAGTCCTACATTTTAGGACAGGATGAGTTACCTTTGAACTTTGGTCTCTTCTCTCTTACCCACACAATGCTAGCTGTAACTTCTGTCTGCTTCTTGCATGATTATGAGTGATGTCTGGAAATTTCTTATGTTGTCATGTTTTCACTTCCAGTCATTTTCCACACCCTGCTCAGTTAATTTAATCTCAGCATTATGCCAGTCAGGGCCTAGCCAAAGGTTTAGTCATTGACTAGCAGCACTTACAAAGATCCAACGGATTATTCCCAATTTACCCTGAAGTTGTCCAGAAAAACATTTTCTTAGTTGTGTGGTGAGAGTAGTATAAAATGAAGATCAAACCCATTTACTCAGTGTTGAGTAAGACAGTACAGCATGGTGCTGACACCTAGACACCCCTGTAAAGACCATCCTGAGATAAAATAGCTCAAAGTGAGCAAGAACTACTGATATTCTTAATCACAGACTGATACCATGAAGTCCTTAGTACCTAGAAGAATTGAGGGAAAGGCTTTGATAGGGTCTTGTTATTTTCTTTGGAGAAATTCCAGAGATACACTCTGTGTGACTGCTCCTGGTTTTGGATTGCTCTCAGATGTCAGGTCCCAATGGTTCAAGTTTATCTCTGACTTCTTTGGAATACAGTTCAGTGGCAATATCATTAATATGCAGATGACACTTGGTTCTGTTTCCCTCTCATCAGCCCAGACAGGAGATATCTCTGTACTTTCCAGCAACTGGCAGAGATAGGGAGCTGGATTGAAGCCAAGAAAGTGGGCTCATTCCAGAGCTCCAAACTGCTTTGCAATAACTGGCCTGGAAACAAATTTTGAGGAACTTTTATTCAGGGATTCATTTGTTCAAGTGTTTCATTCCTCTTGGGTTCTTAATAGCCTCAAACTGTTCTGCTGTTGCCCTCTGATGTGAAGAGCTGTGATTATCTTCTTCAGCAAACAAATCAAGCCCCTCTTCCAGGCCAAGACCATGGCTGCAGCTGCTCATCTCTACCAGAAAAGAGAGAGTTGCATTCTCATGTTCCTTCCTCCTTCTTACTCCATCTCAGTCTCTCGCTGCCTTGTGCAGGCTCTGGAGCTTGTTAGGCACGTCTGTGAGCTGACACAACGGACCAAAGCAGCAGAAATAAACCACGCAGAAATGTGGATCATTTTCTGTCCCTTCCTGGATGGCATTGGCTTGCCAAAGAGTCCAGAAAAGGCCCAGAAAAAGAGATGGGGCAGGGAAGTGAAGAGGAGCGAGGAAGAGTGAGACCTGATAGGCATGCAAAGTGGTATGTCTGTGATCAGGCTAGTGTTACAAAACTTGAGACTTGATAACCACTTGAAATTTCAGCTGCAGCCTGAATTCATCTCTCTTTCTTAGTCTCTGTGGCTTTCTCAGGGTAAATTACACTCGCAGCTTGTTCCCAACAATGGGAGCAATTAAAAGCACTGTTAACTATCTACAGAGTCCTAAATAGTTGAAATCTAATTACTTCCAAAAGACTTTCCTTCTTTTGTCCCGTGGTGACCCTGACATTAAATAGAATTGTTTTGGCCGTCTTGCCTAGGAATGAACTTTGAGGAAGCTGGAAGCAAAATAATGTCTCTAGAAGGCAATTTCCTGAAGAATCTGTTGCTGCCAGAATATTTGCTAAGCCTGAACTTGCCCACATTTGGTACACGATGTAAAATAATTCTCCATGCACATGTTCTCCCTAATAACAGGCCCCGGAGTCCTTGGCATTCAGCCTACTGTTGTCTATCTTTGTCCTTTAACATCGTGTGCCGTTGCCTGAGCACGCGCCCCGCAGCCTCCCAGCCGGCCCTCGGGAATCCTCCGCTCTGCCCACACCTCCTCCAGCTGCCCACACCAGGGTCTGAACTCTGCAAAAGCACACAGGCACAACTCTTCTTTCAGTCCAGTCCCCAGGTATGGGATTGGTGTTCTTCCTGGGCCACAAGTAGCCTTAGGGCTTTCCCTGACCCAAGGAATTGGGTTACGGAAAGCCCTCAGACTCATCTTTTGCCTTCAAGATGTCCCCAGCGAGCCTCAATCACGCAACATTGTCTCAGTGGCCACGTTGCCCATGGCCAGTGGTCAATGAGCCCTCCCACCTGCACTAAAACCTGCCTCCCCTTTCTCCTTGACCTGTCCACGGGTAGGTCTGAGCCAACATGGTCCAACAGCCTGAGGTACCCCTGCATCTGCTGCTGCATAGTAACCTTTGGACCTTCATGTCAGGAGTGACATGGGTGTATCTGAGACAATCAGGAGGAAGGGGAAAGGACCAGAAACTGTACCCAAAGTTCCTCACAGTTTTTGGCTAGTGTTTTTCGTGTTTCAGATGATAATTCACTTCAAACTGTATTGATGGGTTTGCAGAAAATGCAGCTGCTTCTTTAAATTCCTTTGACTTTATATCATCTGCAAGGATAAACTTCTTCCCTCCTATATTTTTCCAGTATTATCTCTGTGTAATTTATATTTGTTTAATTAGACAAATATATAGAGTTATATTTTCCTGCAGAATATAGGTGAAACCCTTCACATGTATGGAAAAGAACACTTTTTTTCTGCCCACCATATATAATTTCCTACCATTTGCCTCAAATTTGAGATCAAGATAATTTTTCACTATTTTTAAACTTATTGCTTATTTAGGTGCTCACATTTATGACTTATCTATTTTATTTAGTCATAAACAGTATTACATTTTCATAGAAGTGCCAATGTTAGTATATTTATGTTCATTTTTTTTAGAAACAGTTATATGTTTCAGATGTCTTGGATTAATTAGTGGAAATGCTGCTTCATGCAATGTAAGTAATCTGCAACTAATCTGTCAGTGACTTCTGGTAAACCACATTGTTAATTCATTCCTTTTTAGATCACATTGACAACCATCGGTTATGGAGACAAAACTCCTCTGACTTGGCTTGGAAGGTTGCTTTCTGCGGGATTTGCTCTACTTGGCATTTCTTTCTTTGCACTACCTGCTGTGAGTATGCCTATAAAATTCATAAAAAATAATAGAAACTTTTGTAGGTCCTGCCACTGTTATAATACAAAAAGCTGAAGGAAGCTGTCTACATGAAGAACAATTGTTTAAGGCTTTTTGTTCTGCAACAACACCACTGAAGTGCTATCCAAAATACAAAGAGAAGGTTTGGTGTCCTTGCTTTAGTTTTGGGAAGTTTCTCTGGCATGGACAAAACTGGGAAATAACCCTAAATTAGGTTACACACCTAAAAGTATGTAAAAGTTGAAAATCCTTCCTTTTGTTATTAATTGCGACTGCTGAGTAATGAATATTACTGCTTTTCTTTCAAATTTTTCAAAACAAAACAAAAATAAAAGCACATTATATGTTTTTCTAACTTAGATATAGTGAAAAAAATGAGGTATTTCTAATAGCTTGTTTTGTATGGCCATGTTCAAGCTACCAACAGAGAGTAGTAGAAGGCCTTAAATCAACTAACAGTTAATATTGCTGAAGGCAAAAGATGCAACTATAATTTTCTGTGAATAATTGTAAGTAAACATTACAGTTTATTTTTTTTTCTATCAATGTTCAAGAGGCTAATGGAAATGGGAATTATCTAATGACTAAAATATAGTGTAGCTTCAGAAATAAAATCTCATTCTTGTGAGTGAATCTCCTTTTTTTTTATTAGTTTTGAATAAGCATGAAATGAGAAGTGGCATTTGTGGGTTTTTTGTATTGTCTCCAGTGCTATGTCTTTTGATATTTTAATACTCATATACTTTATCTATAGATCACTATAAAACATGGATGTTATAATACTTCGTTTTCAACTATATAGATAAACCAAGATTAAAAGTCAGCATTTGTCAACAGCATTAAATCATTTATTCACTGCATTTATTTCTTGCTCTAGCTACAAAGAGTATTTCAGTATCTTTGACATACTATAATGCATTATAATTACAACTCATTACCTGTTTGCGAATCCTTGACACTTATTGACATCTACTGTAATTAATTCCTTTTGTCACCTAGTCACCACTAACGAGAAAGTTAGTCTTTCCAGCACTACAGTGAAAAGATGAATGCCCTTACATATTAGAGATGCCACAACTTTTGTTCCTCATGTCATATCCATGTACAGATACTAGTTTTCCTCATAAATACTTCTGTGCTGAATCTGTCTGTAAAACAAGAGGTATGTGGGAAACTTGGACTTCTTATAGTATTTTATGCTGACTAAGAGTCAGGTGGAAATATTCTTCCTTATAATGCATACATGTCCAGCAAAAATATTACATTCCTTGCAAGTCAAGAAGGAAAACATCCTTAGTCCTTGGACCTATTCAGTTAGAATCAAATTTATCTTACTCAAAGGTAAAAGGCAAAAGAGGAGAAGTTTCATAATCATCTTTTCTTAGCCTCTAGAATGAACAATGGGTATTATTTAAAGGGAAAGATCAAGAGGAAATGCATTTTCTAACTTTTCTAAAATCAAAAGTTATAGTAAGTACTGCAGATGTGGACTTTGATGTCCACATATATCTGGCATATCCGTCAGCTGGTCATTTCCTCATTCCTGACTCATGATCCTCTGAATATCCCTGCTTGATTTTATAAATATTCATCTATCTCTATCTCTATAGCCTTGGTAGTTGCAGGAACACAGTGTAGCACAAACCCAGGCAATGGGTGGGATGGGTGGTCATTCGTAGCACCACAGATATAATGTAAGGAATCTCCTGCTTCACCAGGAAAAGGGGAACTGCTTCTGTGCATCCTACTGTCATATACTGGTCATAAATATGTTATCTAAAGCAACCATATGGTGTAACATCTTCACAAAATCTTTGTAATTGATGATGTATATTTGTTCAAAGGCTACCTACACATTAATAAAATGATATTGCAGGGCATCCTTGGCTCAGGATTTGCATTGAAAGTGCAGGAACAGCATCGTCAGAAACACTTCGAGAAAAGAAGGAATCCAGCTGCAAGTCTAATTCAGGTAAATATAAAATCAGCAAGAAGATAATCACAGGTGATTTAAAGTACATATTGGAACAAGTTTTATTATTTCAATTTGGAAAGTTTTGTCAAAATAATATTTAACAGATTGGTTAGTTTCATGAAATAACTGTGTTCAGTGACTGCTATGTGTTGCCATAATTCTGTAGAGAATCACAGATTCATTCAGGTTAGAAAAGACCTTTCAGATGATCAAGACAAACTGTATATAGCATTTCTGTGTGAAGGTTTTGTTCTTCTATCCATGCTAAAGACACAGAGGCAAGGATGCCAAATGCATGCCTGCAGTCAGAAACCTATTTGGAAAAAGAGAATTGATCCCTAGACAATCTAACTGACAGCACAGCACTCTTGCCTATATTAAGCTACTTTTCAACTACTACAGGGTTTAGAGTATTTCAGTGAGTGATATACTTGGTGAAGATTAAAATTGTCCTGCCCAGAGAATTGCTTTCACTATTAGTCAATTCAAAAGCTTCAAATGTAGGCACTAACAATTTCAAAATGTCTGAAATTGTCTGAAGTTGTTCTGACGTGATAGTGCAAATCAACAAAAAGTGGCATGGTATGTTTTAGGCAGCTGTTCTGCATTGGCTTTTTCCTTAACTTTCAGTCCTAGTTAAAACTGAGAAAATACTCTAAAGAATCATTTGCACCAAGCTTTACTCTGCTTGATGCACTGAAAAAAAAAAGGGGGGAAATAATCTCCTAGAGCCCTGGTTTATTTTCCTGAGATGCCAAGTGTTCTATGTGTGCCATGTATGCATGTATTTTTGATATAATAAATCCAAATAAAGAAGCTGAGCACGAGTATGCTAGAGTTCCATGCTAAGTACAGAGAGATGTCAGGCTGTCTTTGAAGCATTCTTAAAGTTAATAAATGTTTTCCATTATTGCTGTTCAATCATTATTAATAATCATCCCTAAATATTTCAAATGTAATATTTGTTAGAATAATTAACAAAAATAATTCCACTCCTTTTGTGTTTAGTTTAGAATGACTGCTTGGCGTATTTTCTAGCACATATATTCTAATCTACTTCTTCCAAGTTTAGTTGCCAGAGGAAACATATAATAGATTTAAAGTTTGGATACAGCTCCTATTATAATTTTATGACAGTTCAACCAAAATATTAGTAAGACAGCATTCTAAATAGATTAAGAGTAGCTAGCTTCCTGATTTTGGAGAGTGATTCTCAGCAGGCAAAATCATTGTGAAAGGAAGACATTTGTTGTGGGATCCCACGTTCAGCATTTATGTGTTAATTTACAGGTTCAACACTTTCAGTGATCCAGAAATTAATATAAAATTGCTGGTAGAGATATTTTCTGAAGGCCCAGGGCCTGGCAGAATAGGAAATATGAGAACAGGCACACAGGAATAAAACCAAGGATGATCTGGCTGACTTTTAGGGTGAAAGGATTACTGCCAAATGTTTCAATACAACTAACAAAAAACTTGATCCATATTATTACAAGACGTCTCTATCCCAGTATTAGTGAATCAGGAAAGGATTTAATGAAGCATGAGAAATACAGAGAAGAAAGACTGGGAAAGAAGGGTCAAGAGCTTCATACAAGTTCCCAGTATGTTACTACACCTGCTTTTATTAAAGTCCTTAGATACAGAACCACAAATATAACAAGGAGAAGACTGATACTACCACTGTGTAATACTAATATGCTACATATCAACTCAGCATCTACAGATTGTAAGTGAGACTGGAATACTGGAGAAAGCAGATAAAACATTGGAAAAAATGGGTCAATGACGGGAGAAAATTTCGTGTTCATAAATGTAGGATGTGTCTGAACTGCACATCATTGGGTACTGTAACAGTGCCCAGTTTTCTTTAAATTGTCTCTAGCTTATCAGGGTAATGTCTATTTTCTAACCAGTGACACTGTAGAATTAGTCTGTGCTAACTCATCTGTTGCCACAGGCTATCTTTACCTGACCTAAAGATAGCTGTATAAAAGTGAAATGTTTCATATGGATATAGTTTTCTCAATTTCTTTAGCTTATAAGAAATATTTAGTGTGAGAATTATTTGAACACAGAAGCTCAGAGAGTAAGTCTTGGAACCTACTGGACCATTTACTGTAGCAGACAGAAACATAACAAGTAACTCTGGCTATAAGCCAAAACCAAAGGGTTTCAAATTAAAAATAATGCAGAAATTTTTGACAAAGAGAATGATCAACCAATGAAGCAATTTTCAAAGTGAGTAACAGGTTCTCCATCTGTTAATGAAGACTGGATGTGTTTCTGGGAGATATACAGTAGGAAAACACAGGGTATTAGATTCCATACAGGAATACATAGATGACATTTAATGGTTGACAGTATAGGGGAAGCACAGATGCTCAGCTAGTACAAATTAATATCGTTATGCTGACATCAGGGAATATGTCCTGGCTTGTAGAACCAAGGCTCATCTTACTATCTACATGCACTATAAATCTAAACAATGGATATATTCTCAATGCTATGCTTTGGTCACTCACCTTTGAAATTACTAATTTTGTGTTTTTAAACATTTAACAATATTTCAAACCACAGAGAATGCTTCTTTTTTCTTCTAAGTGCTTTTTGTCTGGTTTTCATTATGATTTGCAGAATGTATTATGACATTTTCTTTACATCAGACTGCAAGTTTGTGTGGGTGTCCTCAATGGACTTGTCACAAATAAATCATTGCAATGCTTTTCTGAGCACCTTTATGTGCTGAATATCTTCTGGTGCTTTCACAGAGCCAGTAACTCCTATCTTACTGCATATAAGGGGTGTACTGGGACTCACAGAAGTTTTGGTAGGTTTGTACTGGTGTTTCCTGAATCAGCCTAACCGAGCACATCCTGGTCTGAGCAAAATCCCCTCACTCCATAGTCAGTGCGGTGGCATTGTCACTTCATTTTCTTGGTTCCTTTGTGCTTTTCTATTGTTTCCCCATACCAGGCTTCCTGGCGGTTTTATTCTACCGACGCCAGCCGAACAAACGTGGCAGCCACCTGGCGATATTATGAAAGTATTCTTCCTCCCCTCAGGCATGTATCAGTGCTATGAATGATAAGAGAAAGACACGACTTGTATTGGTTACTAATCTGCTTTTCAATTTTTTGTTTCATCCCCTGCTCCCTCTTGCCTTGTTTTTTCTTTTTTTACCACATATCCTGCACGTAGTGTGTATGGCGTAGTTATGCTGCTGATGAGAAATCGGTTTCCATTGCTACCTGGAAGCCTCATTTGAAGGCCTTGCATACCTGCAGCCCTACAAAGTAGGTACAAATATGGCAGCTGGTGCTGTTTTTGATGTCTGTTCAAGCTTATAGAGAACTAGTATTTGTCTGTTTCGTCTTGGTTTGTTATCTTAAGTCCTCTCAAGTCTTCCCACTAAAAATTTCAACTAACAAATCAGATCAATATCATGTAGGAGCCCAGGAAAAAATACAAATCATTGCTATTTATCTTAGAAATGCACAGGCATTAGAAACATTTTCCCAACAACCCACTCATGCATCACGGTTAATGATTCACCTCATTCCAAATTATCCTGAAGGAGAAAAATATTAAGTTTAATGCAGAGCTTATTCCTTGGTTCAATGGTATGTTTGTGTCTGTGCCTCTGTATAAGGCTGTAGATACTGATCTATCTTTCTTTGGAAAAAGTGCCTTTGTGGTATTTTGCAGGTGAATGCACTGGGGAATTTGCTCCTTTTTGTCATAACTTCTGATATATTCAGTATTTCCTTAGGACAAACTATATACACAGTCGTACATACAGAGAGTGGAAGATGACTCAAAAGACCTGTTGCCACAGTTTGGCAGGAAATATTTGATATCCTAGTTTGTGTGAGAATTCACATAGCACTGGCAGCCCAAGACTTCTCAATAATTCAGTAAAAGGTTTAGCAGAAGGCAGCAAGTTGACTGATCAAATACGGGCCACAGATCAGGAAGTAAATGACACTTGATAAAGATCAAAAAGGAGAGGCTAAGAGCCTTATGAGAAAGCTCTGATAAGCATCTTAACTGTTGTTAATTGCAGACAGTGCAAGAGAATTAGTGGTTTCTCTCAAAGCTGGGTGATGAACATCCACATGACAGTAAAAAGGTAATTGTGTGCCAAAAAGCTCAGCCAAAAAGAAGTTTGGCTGGGTATCCAAAGCTGATCTTTGAATTTCAAAGAGTTGACAAGAACAGAGCCGTAAGTAATCCATTACCATAACTGTAATTCCAAACTGCTCCACACTAGAAGGAGCTTTCAGATTAAAAGTTAGTGAAGTATTGATATTTTACATATACAAACAGGTTGAAAGCAACATTAGTATAAATGGATGGATAGAAAATATCATAAATAATGAGGCTGTATCCCACATAAAATATTCTAAAATATGACTGTCCCTCAAAAGTGCATCTTCTTATTTTAAATAAGCATATTGCTGTGCTATCCTAAAATTGAACCTTTTTATTTACCAGAAATAACTTATCTAATAAGAAACTACAGCTTTCTGTTATATATGTGTCAGCAATGCATTTTGCCTAAGTGCTTTGCCAACTCAGTCTGCAGTGGTATGTACTAAGCATGTTATGCATGTGTTAAAAAACCTGACAAGTTTCTTTTGCAGAAGCACTGTAGTTATGAGTCTTGCTTGAATGTTTTTGTGGTTGCAATGTAACGTGTGTGTTGTACACCAATTAACATTCCCATTTACGTTTATCATACATATAACATCACCTGTAACTAAGTAATGTGATTACTATCTGCATAACAAGTATGTTTTTCCCTCCCACTCCCTGACCTGAAGAAAAGAACAAGGGGAATCTTCCAGCAGGTTTGTAATTTCTTTTTTTCTTTTATCTGTGAAATTGCTGTTTCCTAATCACTTTTACATGTCTTGGGTTCTGCACAGTAGGTTCAATGAACTGCAACTGTGGATGGATAATAATCACAAATTGGATTTTTTTTTTTTTTAACTCATATGCTGGTGAAATTTGCTTCTTGGTCCCAGTTTTTCTATGGAAAAAATAGGCAATCTAACATGCTGTAGCCTTGAGGGGCTCAGTTTGAACAGTGGCAGAGCAGCCAGTGGACCAGCTTCCCCTGACCCAGCTCCTGGGCAAGGACACTGCCCCAGCTTCTGCTGTAAAATCGATGCAGGAATTGCAGTGGAAGTTACAGCTATATAGTTTAATTTGGTGATGTGAAGAAGCCCACCAGCCCTCCATTGCAGGGAGGACCCTTTGATGGGGCTGGGTGGATGTCACCCTTGCCCCCCCAGGAACATCCTCAAGGCTTCCTCAGTGCCATGTCTCTACATTTTCTAACTTTCCTCGCATCCCCTCCTAAGGAGCATTTTGGGACATAGGAGGTGGGGCAAAAGTAGCGCTACAGTGTCTCACCTCCTCCTGGCTGCGTGGCTTGCACTCCCCCATGGCCCAGTTCAAGCAGAGAAGCCAGACTGGTATCTCTGCTGAAGAAAGTCCCACTGCTGTCAGCTGGGAGTGCAGGTGGGCTTCCACCCAGCCTAGATCCCAGCTGAGCACCGACTGCCTACAGCTGCCAGCGGCAAGCCTTGGCAGGGCTATCCTCACTGGGTACATAAAGCTCTGGAGAGGCATGTCCTAAGGCAGTGGAAGAAAATGCTGGTCTTTGCTGTACTGATAGCCCAAATCCTTAGGGACAGGCAAGGCCTTAGTGGCTATAAGAGAAATTACTCTATCTCAGAAACTCATTAGGGATGGGAATAAGCAGGCGTTTGGCAGCCAGCACTGAGGTATCAGCATGCTCAGAGAACAGCAGCCTTTACCTCCCAGCAGAAAATGCTGAAAAGCCAAGGAAAAAAGCATCGATGACACATGAGCCCCTGAAATACATCCAGCCCCGGGTTGTACTGTGGTTCACAAATGCTTCTGGGTTATTCAGTCAGGGATGGAAGTCTTCACATCAATTACCCATGTCCCATTCCACTTCCCAGACTGCTCCTCTGGCACCTGACTCCGACCTTTTCCTCCAAGCACATGTAACTGCTGTTAGTGTCACTGTAACTCAAGGGGACAGGATTTGCTCTGTCAGTTCTGGGACTTTTTGTATACATTACCTCCACAGGCTTGCTAGAAACATATTGATCTCATTAAATTATTGCAGTCTGATCCAAACCTCTTGCACTCACCAGCTTTATTTCCTTGTCTTTTGACAGGAACGTTTAAAACTGACTTTTTTAAAGGTGACACAGAAGTTGCCAGTAAATAAGTACATACCTCTAAAACTGGGATTTGTGCAGAGGGGAGAGGTTATTCCCAGTAGCACCTGCAAGCACCAAAAGAGACAAATTTACTTACAATAACTGGAAACTAGATGAAAAAAAACCCAAAACCCCAAACACCCAGCTGTCAAAACCATGCTATATTCTCCATATTAATGATAACAATCGTGGCTTTAAAAGAAGTCAACAATTTAGGCAGATTTAGTCACTTTATTTTCACTGAATGGAAGATATTTGCTCCTTCAGAAACACTTAACTAATATGTGCACTGCTGCAAATTAGTGTATGTGTAAAAATGAACTAGTTAACTTCTGAGATCATGTTCTACAGTAAAAACCCTGCAGACCACTCAGTGCCTTTTAAAAGAAGGTGTGTTTTGTCAGTGCCTGCTTATTGCTCCTATGCTGATAAATCACTGTATGTTTGTATCACTGAAAATACATGTGGTGTATGTGGTCTTTTGTGGCAAAGATGTCAATGCAAACTGCTGCAATGTACTTTGAGATAACTGTCCTCGACTATTTAACTTGTTTCTTACTGCCATGCTAAGTGACTTGCATGGGATGCTATGTGAACTAAGTAAGCTTCTTCTTGTTTCACTCTTTAAATGAAGACACGTTTGCACAAGTAGCACATTGGATTGCATTCTGAACATGCTCTTTGCTCTATATTCCCTTGTAATAACAGTGAAGAAAAGCTTGTGTTAGGGAAAAGTTCATTATCTTCTTTCCTACCAAATTGACTTACACTTACAGAAATTAATTCTTGTGTTTTGTCAAGTATAGAGCTACGGCCTTTCATTAGGTGACTAAATGTTGCTACGCATTTGAGTTGAGAGAGAGCTGTGCTTATGAGGCTCTAGCTTCAGACTGATTTTAATAAAAATATGTATGTTGTATTTCCCAAAATTTTACGCAAAAGTATTCTAATTAATCATTTATCAGAGTATTGGTAGACAGCCTCTCTGGTGTATCCAGGTTATAAATGAGATATTTCTATAAATCAGTTCCAGAGTTGTGCAAGTTATTTTAAAAGCCTATATGTTAAATTCTTAATATCTGAAAATGCACACACTGAAAGCAAACAATATTTATTTCTGTTCAGTTATACAACATGGCTGAAATAGTTCCTGTGCAGGAAACTAGATCAAGACTGATGAATCTTGTGACGTATGGAGAGCAAAATCAGTCTTAAACAGTGTGTAGGACATGCACTGTGTGTCTGCAAAGGATGAATGTCACCCATCTAGTCTTGTAACTCATGAGGCTGAATATGCATTCCCTATTCAGACAATTCTCTCTGGTGCAATAAGGAGCAGTTTTGCCTGCTCAGGATAAAATTCAGCCCTGTTCTGAGGGAAACAAGTGAATTATATTATGGAATCTTTTTCACCTCTTATACCATATCTGTGTCTAAAAGTAGATTTAATGTAAACACTCTGCATGCACCATATAAAACAGAAATTGCCAATGATGCATAATCTAACTTGAAGTGGAAAACCTAACCCCTTACCTAGCACTGGAATGCTTAGTAACAGAGTCCTCTATCTCCCCTCGCTCCTAGTAAGCTTTGTAGTAATAAACAGAAGCTCTTCAGGATGTACACCCCTCGGAAACATAGGTATTCAGCATCCTGCCTATTTACATGATGTTTGAGAATGCCAGCTAACATCAGGTGCATGATTCATTCACTTCCCCTCCGCAGTGCTTTAAAGTTCCTTACTTCTCCAAATGATGTTTCCTATGTATTTTTAAGTGCTTGTAAGTCCCTTTTTGCTTGTTGCCTGCAATGCCATTAACACAATGGCAGCAACACCTGTTGTTTCAAACTCATCCAGCCAGACAATTGCAGTGCGCAGCACGCCGCGGTTTTACAGAGCCCTATTCCCCTTCTCTGCCTGAGACTTCAACTTTTGGAATGCATTCCCCTGTGGAGATCTAAAACTGGGGTTGAATACTTGGGTAAAGCCATTTCCCCAAGTCCAAGAGGATTTTTATAACCATGGCAGTTGATTTCTCCATCTAATAATTAGTGGAGAATATTAAGCTATAACATGCTAGGCAATTACAACAGTCAAAATGTGCAATTGTTCTTGAGAAGAATCCCCTTGGACACAGCTTGTGGATGATGTGCCTGCATCCTATACTGGAAGGTAGAGGAATGCATGTGAAATCAAGCATCTGCTTCAGCTGTATTCTGTGGAAATTGTCTCTTACCAAAAATGATAATTCCGAGATAGATGAATCTTACGGGAAGAAGCCTATGATTCATATCTCAAGCTGATTGCATTTTTTATAATGTAGAAGACAGTAGAAGTACAAACTGATTACAAAAAATTAAGATCAAAATAGTTTCTCTTCATTTAGAAATTGTTTTGGAAAAGGAAAAAATGCACAAATACCCTAAATATTTCCTTTTTTTTGTTTGACAATTGAATTATAATATACTGTGGCCTGAAATTCTTGTTATTGCTTATTGAGGGTATGAGATATAACACTAAATTTCTTGAGTTCATGGTCCTAGCATGAGACTGATGGCAAAGTCTTGAATGTTTGAACTTTAGGTCTCACAGTGTTATCCATTGCATTTGTATTTGTTCAACTTAGCTTAATTTCAGTAAATCTATTTGTAGGCTTAGTAAGAATCAACACCTGTATTTATAGGTAGTTAAATACTGCAAATTGGCATGTGCATCTGCTTGCTGTTGTTTGCCACAGGTGATAATTTCTGTTAGTTTTAGCTTCTGTCTCAAGACTCAAAGCAGGCTTCCTCACCCTCTGGCCCTCCATTTATTTCTAATTCATTTCAATTTCTTCCTATTCTTGCTTCCACCAATTGGCTCAGTATGAAAAGCTGTAAAACAACGTGTAAATTGTGGCTAGTAGCAAACAGTTGTGCTGCAGGTCTGAGGCTGAGGCAGAGCAGAAGTTTAACTTGACCAGAAATGTAGAAGGGTGGCAGGCAAATAGGGGAGTGGGACTGGGAAGGAGAGAGATCACAGTATAGGGAGATGGTCGTGGAAGACAGAGTGAGCAGAGGTTTGTATGCATTTCTCAGTTAAGACAAACTCTTACCCAGAGTAGTCATTTGGACCAGCAGAAAGTGATCGTTTCCTCTGCAGTGAAGCTACAGTGACCTCTAGTGTCCCTACACACTTATTTCTTCATAAATCAAAGGTAGTAAAGGCAGAATTTGAAAACGAAGAAATAAAAACTAGAAAGTCATTTGCTATCCTAGGCAAGTGAGCGCCTTAGGGATGCGATGGGAAGAATGAGTCATAAGATCCTACAACTGACCTTTCAGAAGGCAGACAAATACAGAAAAGTCATTTACTTCCTTTTCCAGAACTGCCAGTTGTAATTGATCTACACTAAAAGATGCTTCAAAGCCCAAGTGTTACCAATAAGAATATATTCCACAACTTTCAGCCTGCAAGGATAGAGGACTGATAGGTCCAAAGAGGTTACCATTGCCAGGGAAAACTATCATAGGAAGCAAAAATGTATGTCAACCAATTGGGCTAAATTATCAGTCATATAAAGTACAAGAAATGATGGACAGACACGCATCTACAGGAATGCAGAGATAACTTGAGACAGCTGTGGATCTCTCAGATCATTGTCAGTTTTGTTTTAGGAAGTTGCACGATTTTATTTTCCTGTTTCTTTCTCATGGTTTTTGCCTTTTGGACAAATACTCAAATTAAAGTTTGTGAATACTTATGGGGATCCATGAATATCCAATGGTCATTAACAGGTTTACATTGATTCAAGGGATTTCCTTTGGATACCATGTAAAAAAAGAGGAGAAAAGGTGAAAGAGAAAAATATAATAGGCCAGGACACACAAGATTTGAAGGATTCTTAGGACGCACAAGTCAGTGCTGATACAACCAGCATTAAATCAGAATTAAGGGCTCTAAAGGAGTCACTGGCTGTTGATTTGAATGCAGAATGTCCAAAGATGTTTGAATGGTGTAATATTATCTTCACTCTGTAATTTTAACACCATCTCTACTGCTATTGCAACAGAGAATCCAGGGCCAGGAGCTAGGCTTTATCCTATAAGGAAAGGGAGTTTCACTGGGGAAAAGCTTGGTCAGAGTACACTCAAAGTGCTCTGATTCAGTTGCTCCTTCATGATCTGTTATTTATCATACATAGAAGAGCCCCAAGACAGTGTGTTCCCAAGCACAAGCTTTCTTCTCCCAACCTTTCTTCTCCACTGTCAGTCACACAATTTATGCCTGTGCTGAAAAGGAACAGTGACTTCAGGAACATTTCCCACCAGTCTCAAAGCAGGAACAGGGATCCAAGAAGTGAAGAACTGCTATAACTAGTAGGCTCTTTGGGTGTGTATCTCAAGATGCAAAAGAGAGTTTTCAAACCCTGCTTCCTTTCAAACCCTCCTGTGTTTCCCTTCACAATGCAGCACCCTCTGCATGGACCCTTGGCATGCCAGTACATTGTCATTGCTACAAAGCAGATTTGATTTTTTAAGTATAAGCTCTGCAGTTTACATTAATATTTTCATTCTCAGCATTGCACTTTTGGAAAATGTCTATAGTACAGATAAAATGCCTACTGTTCCTGTCACCATTGCCTCACTGCTTTGATTTGGAGAATTAAAAATATTCAGGTTAAGTAGTCATTGTGTACCATTCAGCTTTTTATAAATGAAATAACCATGTCTACCATTCATTTAAAGGCAGCTAGTGCTTTCAATTATTAATTGATAGAACAACAAATTAATTAATAGAACAACAAATTAATTGATAGAACAACACATGTTGTTTTGACTTGGGTTTTAAATTTTCATTTTTATTTTGGAGTTAATGTTATAAAAAAGATGATCTATATAGATAGTTTTTATGGCTATTTTATCCATTTTCCTTTCATTTTTAATTAGTACAGCAAGAAGAGAGCTGTCCAGAAACTTTTTAACTCTAATTTTTGGAGAGAAAAAAAAATAAACATAATTTGACTTCATTTTTCAATAGCAAGTACAATTTGAACCACAAGGGGAGTTTAAAAAAAGGGGGACACTTGTAGGACTAATATCTGTAATAAGAAGTCCGTTTTGATTGTCTTTCTTATTCTGTATAATATGACAATACAATAATGTGGTTAATAAATATTTTACAGTTTATATTTTCATTGTTGTACAATGCAAAAGATTCCTGAGCTGAAATACAATTCAGTCTTGAAAAGTAATTTGTATTCCAGGTTAAATTTTGGAACTCACTTTTCTTTCAAATATTAAGTTCTCTAGGTCTTTTGTATTGCTTATGCAACAGCACTGGGTAACAATTTACAATGGAAATAGATAACATTTTCATCACTGTGATGTCTTTATTTCAACAACTGCTTTTTTGGGCAAGGAAAGAAGGGGATTACATTGAGAAATTATAGTAAAGGTATTTTTTCAAGTAATCTAACATGCCATACAGAAATACAATTATCTAATAATCTTTCTATTGATGTGCTAATTTTTTTAGTATTCTTGAAAATTATCACATTATAAGCATCCCAGCATGTGTTTTGCCTGCAACAAACTGCATCCTTTCTGCTCTCAGTGATGTTTGTATTCAGACCGAAATGCTGTGCTTTGCTATGCATGGACAAAGATATGTTTATCTCAACATTTCAGAGCCACAGAGGTTTATAACTACTTTCCATTTCATATAATTACATATTAACACTGTATTTTCAGAGTGCAGTAGGTTAAACACCTAAGAACCACATAGTCCATATTCGCATTAGTGAATTATCTGCAGGATTTGTTTCTGTTCAAAATATCTTATGGGCATGCTGAAATTAAATGCAAAGACCTTGAGAGTACTAGAAAGGGTCTTAGATTCAAGAATCACCATAATTTTCAAGTAGACAGTCTTTGCTGAAGGTGTTTTAAAAGCCCCCCCTGCAAAGCCTACACCAGGGCAGTAGGACTGCAAGTCCCAGTAACACCATACCATGAACAGACACTGCATTGCTCCCATCATATCTGCCCTTGAAAGAACAGGACCACTGATCAAGGTGACCATTCCCTTGCTCAACCAATTTAAGTTAACTTTGCATATAAAACAAGGTTTCCGGACCTCAGCATCAGACTCCTTGTCTGTTTCCCCTTTGTGTCTTCTGCTACAGGAAGGGACAAACAAAGATAAAAATGGTAAATAATAAAAAAGCATAGGCAGACAGTTACAGTGACCACAGGATGTTCATCATATATGTTTGGGAAATAGAAAATCTACAAATTCCACATTTAGCTGGCTGAAGGAGAGGATTACAAGCACAGTAGGGGAAAAAAAAAAAACCCTTACAATTGGTCAACCATAAGACCACAGGGTCACCATTGATGCAGCAGACACAGTCACAAGCTTGGCTGGGCTCTGGTACCTGTCCAGCACCACCTGCACACAGTCAGCTCCCAGCTTAATCTTCAGCAATGATTTTAGAGAGCACACAGCATATCATTACATTTCCATTAATCAGTCATCATGCTGTTTCTTGGATATTTTACTAATTTTGGTTTTGTCTTGTCCAAGTGCTCTAACAAGGAATTCTGGATATGAGTGATCACTAATCATGCATATGAAATGTTGGAAGTGCCACATCCTGAAAAAGCATGAATCTACACTAACAGTATTTTTGCCTGCTTAAAAAAAAAAACAAACCAGACAATACTGCATGGCATGCAGTAACAATAAAATACATTTTGGTTTTGTTCATCTGAAGATATGGCCAGAAATGCACTGAGCTTGGCTAAGATGGAAAAAAACCTATTTCAAGTTCAAGGAATAGAAAAAACATCATAGAGATTAATGTATAATTATTGGGTGAAATTGTTTCTATTTGTTATTTTTAATTTCCTTTAGAAGGTTATTCTGTACTGTATAATAGACTGCCAAAGATAATGCTTCTATCAAAAAACAATTACATCAAATCAGTTCCATTCACAAATGAAATATAGTCAACGAAAATAAAAGTGTGAAAGAAACAGATTTGTACCAGTAAGATTTTTTACACATTATTTTCAATAATCATACAATAGAAAAAAGAAATGGATTGAAGTAACTGTGAAATAAACTATATTTCTCTCTCCCACAGTCAAAAGCTAAGTTTTAAGGAGCGGGTCCGGATGGCCAGCCCACGAGGTCAAAGTATAAAAAACAGGCAACCTTCAGTCGGAGATCGCCGCTCACCAAGTGCTGACATCGCCACCGAGGGCAGCCCAACCAAAGTCCAGAAGAGCTGGAGCTTCAATGACCGAACCCGCTTCAGGCCCTCGCTGCGGCTGAAGAGCTCCCAGCCCAAACCCATGGTCGATGGTAGGAGTTTTTCAGCCCTTGTTTGCCACTGCAAGCTTCTCCCAGCCTGCTCACACTCCTACACACTTGCACAATGATTGTACTCATTTTAGGAAGGCAGGAAGAATTGCTGTTTGGGGCCAGAGACACAAGCCAGCTATAGTCTGCATCAAAGAACCCAATAATGTGATTATTTTTCCTAAGTAGAAATCATGTCAGTGGTGCATAGGGAGCAACTGGTGGAAAAGAGGGGTCACTGTGAAAAGTCACAGCGGACTAAATGCATCCCAGGGATTTGGCTGGAGCAGATCCTCTGTCATTTGGCTGGAGCAGATCATGGCCCCTCTCCCACTACTGAGGTCAGCTGCTGCCTCTTGCTGGTGGTCCCCACAGCATAGCCAGCACTGTCTGTGCCTTTGCCAGCCAAGAGCACAGCTTGTGCAGAACTGGCTCCCTCAGGCAGAGGAGTCCCAGGACCTGCAGTGGCGATGCAGTCGCCTGCCATCAAGGGATACGCTACCGGGTGTTTAAGTTTTACAGAGTTGTATCTGGCTCGATAAGACAGATAGATTTTGCAGTTTACAGAGTTGTATCTGGCTTGATAAGGCAGATAGATTTAGCAAACAAAACCAGTGTTATTGCTTTTATGTATTGCTTTCTATAGGATATTTTGGATGTAGGAAGCACTCCTAAAATGTAAAGAGATGGATCTTGGTGAAAATGGCTTATTGAATCTACAGCAGGCAGCCCAGCCATTCCCTCAAGCTTCCTGCTATGCTGCTCTGTTCTCTAGCTAAAGTCCAATTTGACATTAAACTAACCAGTATTCGGGCAAGGATCTTCATCTGACGAAGCTTACCAAAACAAAGACAGAGACTCCTCTAACCAAGTTGCACCAAACTGGGTGACAGCAGCCTCCTGACAGGCAGGAGCTGAGAGAACCAGGTGAAACTGACTCCTGTATGGGACGGGTCCAGCACTGAAAGGGGCACTCACACAGCTCTGAGGGTACTGCTGCCCCAGTGGATTTTGTTTTGGTTTTCTCCATTCCATATTTCCCAATCTATGAATGTTTTGTTCTGTCTTGTGGTATCCTCCACGTATAAAACAAGGGAAACAAACTGGTTGACTACCACAGAATGTAGTGACCCTGCCTGAATGGGAAAGGTACAACCTCTTTCTACAATGGCAATCATGCATGCTACATCCAACAATTGTGGTAAGACTAATTAGACAGAAGTGCAATGTTGATGTCAGTTCCTTTTTAAGAGCACATATAATCACAAACCTGTAGGTTGTAAAATACTCATTGTACTGCAGTGCCCCCTCCCTCAGTGAGGATGTTCTACACAACAGATCTCTTCAGGAAAAGCCTGGGTAAATAAACATTTCCTGGAGGGCAACAAAGACAAACCGATGGTATTTGCTAAGGTCATCATTCCAGACTAGCCCTCCCCCATGGACATGTCTCAGATGCACAAATTTCAAATTTGCCTATGGTACAGCGAGCTGCTGGGGTGTATCAGCTGCCAGGATACTATCCAGCTTGCTCCACTCCACTGTCCACTGCTATCCACTCCTATCTCCATCCTGGGGCACAGGCCCTGGCTTATGTCCCATGGCAGCTGTATCACAGGGGCTGTGTGACCTAGCCTGGGTCTCACACTGATGTGAGCTCAGACAAGGCCACAATGGGAACTGAGAAATGCTCTAGGCAGCATAGTGATTGAAGCTACCCAGTCTAAATTTAGGCATCCTACATAATCACTTATAAAGCACAAGCATCTTCCCCAAACCACATCAGGAGCAATTTTCTAGGTTAAACCCCTGTAAGTCACACTGTGCCTGGAAGTGACCTAAGAAGAAAGTAATTTTTTGAGCACTCTCTCAGACTATCAGTGGCTCACTTTGCCCCCTCTCTGCAGCCTGCACCCCACTGAAGCACCTGTTTCATTTTTCATCAGCCCATTTATCATAGAAGATTTCCTCAGCATGTCCCCTATTTTGTCCTGTGCCATAACAACGATGTGCACAAGCACATTGTTGCACAATGATTGTGCTGCCTCTGATTGTTTCCCTCGCACGGAAAAGATGCATAAACAGCACCTTGCGTATATCTGTAGATAAAAGACAGTAATGACAACACAGCACTCATTGCTGTGCGTAAACCCTTGAAGATCTTCCCGCTCCTCAGGGTGAGCACAGCCTGTTTCCTGGTCAGTGATTTCCAGCTACTAGTCCACCCTTATGAACTGGGGCCAACAGATACAACCAATTTCTCATCTGTGGCAGAAGGAACAGCTTCCATTGTATCCAGCTTTTAGGCAAATGCCAAGTTTCCACTCTGGGACCTCATCCAAATACTTCTAGGATCAGTGTGATTAGAGAGATGTCCAGTGTGCTCACTGCTGAGAGACAGCTCCCTGCTGCCTTACCCAAACTTTTGCAGAAAAAGTCGGGCACTACTAACCTTGATTTCTTTTTCTTTCTTTTCTTTCATAGCTTGATGCTTTCTGCATTTGACAGCTCAGTGAAAAAGATCTCAAGATGATGTATTTAATTTAGAACATCTTATATTTTTCACTGGATGAAAAAAGCAGTATTTGCAGCATATTATTCTTATATCTTGCTTGCCAGATCCTTCAATTTCCTCCTTGAGGTATTCCCCAGCCAAATAATTAATGAATGTGGCAGGCTAATCATAAAGACAAGACTAGAAGCCAAATTTTTCTGGGTGAAATCTTGAGCACAAAACAGTACCCTTGAACAGCTGGTCCTTCTGGTGATTCCTACATCTCTGTAGGGTGTTTGATGGGAGAAGAAATTACATTACAAGAGACCTTTGGGGCCATGACAACATAGCTCTAGATACTCAAGTCAATGTCAAAACTTCATATCAGTGAAAAAAATAGAGTCTTACTATGAACTTCCTCTTCAAAAAAAGAAGACAGAAGACATTTCACTGTATGGGGTGTGGAGTTGTAAATGCTCTGCATAGGCAGAGGACTGAATTCTGTGTGAAAATAAAGATGCAAATGTATAAAGAGAGGGTTCCAAAAGGAAGGAAAATTGTTAGCATGTGAGGATGATTTAAGGCAAATAGATAGGCCAACACAGAGATTTTGCAGTACTGACTGAGTTCTGGTAAGGACATGGCTGGAATATGGGCCAAAACCATCAGAAAGAGACTGCTGGAGAAACTCAACATTAGCAATCAGAAACTGGCCTGCAAAGGAAGGTTTCTAGTCCAGACAGGAGCTCTGGGGGTAGCTAAAAGCCTAACCTGATTGAACATGTAGTAGCTTCCCTCTTAGGCTACCCAGCAACAAACACTCTAGCACTCCCCCACTGCATATTAAAATCATAGAAGGAGAATTTCTTGGCAGCAAGTAAAACACTTAAGCCAGCCATGGGTATCTCCCATAAGGATTTTGGCATTACAGCCTTAGAACAGTATGACCAAAACCATAGCACAAATGGCTTTATTTATGGTTAGTAACAATCCTCTGAAACTGCCTATAAACCATTTCTTGCCATTGACAAAGTGGATCTGACAATGGCAGTAATTATTTCAGTTACATATGTGCATTTGCAAATGGAATCCAAACCTGAGAGAGGTTTGATGGTTAGAGAAGTCTTTGGTGGCCTGACTGGAGATGCTTTCTAGGGCATTTAACAATGGCACAGGGAAGTGAAAGTGAATATCAAGACTTACATGAACTGATTTTAAATACATGTGAAGTCTCTGGTGACATGTAGCTCACAACTTCCAGAAATCTTGTTGAAGAGGGGACTCTGCACAAATTAACAAAGGTGCCAGAATGCTTTGTTTCAGCCTAAAAGGGAATTATCAGGATGAGAGGGATGAAAGGGAAATTTTCACCAATCAAGAATGGTAAATAGTGAAGCTTTACAAAGCACACACTTTAAAAGGATTGTATAGGGTCACAGAAGAGCCTTCCCCAAAAGGATGCTATGTCACATGGGCAAAGATGTTGCCTGATCTTGGAGCCACTCACAGCCCCCTGTGCACCTGTACACAAAGTGAGCCAGGAGCTACCTCTGGCCCCAAGGCCTCTTCATGCGATATGGCTTTGGTCCCTGTTAACAAAAACAGGGAAGCTGCAGCCAAACTCTGTGGAGAGTGGTGCCCAGAACATGAGAATACCCACTAGCAGGGCCAACCCCCTGACAGAGTCTGTGCTAGTCATTAAATAGTACAGGTGATCGCATGCCTTGCCTAAGGCACTGTGCCTGTGCCTTGCTGTATGTCGTGTATCCATCCACAGAGACTCCACCACGCAAAATCTCTTCTTTACAATGGTGTTGCTGTCCTGTTTTGTTTTCTGCTTTCCTTACTTTCTGAGGAACAGAACCTTTTCTGCTTAAATCATGCTCCAGTCTTGTACCACCACAGCTGAATTAATGAACCAATGTTATGTTGTGGATGCAGTTTTCCATGAGGGACAAATATACCCTGTTATATTTGTTTTCCACCATCTCATGCTTGTAAGCCTCTGAATGAGTTATTGTGCCTTTACTGTAACCTAGAGACATTGTGTGGCTTTTTGAATAAAACATCAAAAGCATTCAGCACTGAAGATATTACAAACATATTTCATTTGATTAATTAAGAAGAACTCTCTGGGGAAATACTTGATTTCTTGCACCATCCCCAAACATTATACGCTCACATGACCTCTAGCCTTTCATTCCCTACAGAGTACTTCCACAAAATCCTCAGGGTAGAGTATATTATAAGAGCCATGGAAAGAATGTAATTGTGCATTTCAGCCCTCATGTCCTCAGTTACTACCATGTAATTTATGTATTGCAAAAATGACAAGTTTTCCTTTCAGTAGCATAAACAGCTTGACCTTGGATAAGGTTCACTTGATGTGGCAGAAGTCCTTAGTTGGATTGCTTCTACATCTAAGCTTAAATTGCTGATTCAAAGTAAAGCTGCATGTTGTCAAAGTTGGAATGAAATTTATTAGCAATATATCAATCTGTGCTAGCCAAGAGATTTATTTTCTCATTATTGCCTTCCATAGAGCAGATAGAGCTCTCATTTATTACCACTGTCACTGTAATTAACTAGGAAGATCGGGCATTCTGATCTAAGCTCTGAGTCATTTTTGTCTAAATAAGTACAGGCCATTGGTTTTGAGGCATTGTTTTAGTTTATTCCAACCAAAGTCCTGGCCATAAGGGTCCACCATTTAGTCTTTTTCTTTATGATACCTCTTGAGGAACTTGCTGAGCACCATTGCTCAGTGGACTCAGTGGTCACATGTGAATGATTATTAAGCTTAGCTCTGTGAGGAACAGCAGCAGACCATCACATAGAAGTACAATTTGTATGGGTTTCAGATACCCTCTTCTGTAGTGGGGACTATACAAATGAGATAAAACTAATGTGGGAGGATGCTCATAAGACTTCCCAACCACATGTAACCCACTTGCACCCAATCTGAAGTATTTGAGGGATAATTTTATTTTTATGAAACATTACTAAGGAAATCCTTCATGGCTTTTTAAAATAAAGGACTATCCTGTAGATACCTGAACCTAAAACACCTATCATCCTCTAACCCTTTGCCCCTGTCTATGAACTCCCTCAACAACAATACCTGGAAATCTCCCAGGGCACAGGACCTCTGAGGGCCTTATGGAATATCAGACAAGTATCAAGTGATGTGTGCTACAAGGTCTTGCAGGGAGACAGTCAATTAACTGTGACATTTAGCTCATTAGTCTACAGTTCCAGATACTATCATATGTATCTGCAATTTATTTTACAGTTTTTACTTCTTGGATGTGGTATATATAAAATAACACAAATGTGTATCTAAGAATACACTAAAGCCATAGATTTAGAGTCACCTTCTTTTCATTTTCCCACATGGCTACCTAAAATTGGTGGCTAATTTGCTACTATTTATAATAAGATCAGCCTTTTGAACAGCATAATTATTGTGCATTTAATGAATTGTTTTTAGAAAGTCTCCTGGTCCTTCATATCATCATTCAAAATTAAAAGGATTCCTTTTTAATTAAGTAGTGGGAGCTGTTCCATGAAATATCACCGGTGCAGAAATTTTTGAGAAGTCAAATAATAATTAAAGATAACTGAGAGTTGTTAGAAGGGAATGCTAGAATTTTAGATATTTGGAACTTGCTTGCATTGTAGGATAAGTGATATAAATTAGGTTTCTGACCTTAAAAAAATTGCACTTATAGAGAAAGAAAACTATATCATTATATCCAGAATATGTAAAAAATCTTCTACCAATTCTATCTTCCATTTTAGCCAAATCAGAGGATTTTCAGAAATGTTTTAACATATATGACGTTGTTAGAGATATTCTTTAAGATACTCTGTGTCACATTGCACTGCAATGTGCATCCAATGATGTCCTCTTCTCCTCCCCATCGGGAATGCTTTGTTTATTTCAGAAGAAAGACAAGGGATGGGCTATTGATATAGCACTACAGAACTCCCCATTGGCACTGCCAGCAGAGTAGAGGCTCAGGTTGGGCAGAAGGCAAAGTTTACAAGCTTGTGCAAAAATGCTCCTCCTTACAGGAGGCACGAGTTTCCTTCCTTTACTGAGAAATTCCTTTCTGGTATGGAAATGGCAAACGTTTCATAAAAGCTCCCTGTAAACAATATTCTTAAATGTTGGCAGTCTTATTCCCTCTTTCTTAATCTTTCCACTTGAACACTCTTGTCTACTACCAGAGATTTTGGTGTCATTTTCTAGATAAATATTAAGTATCTAAGGTGAAGAGGACATCACGGAAGTACTTGTTCCACATTGTTCCTTCTTTCTTGATTAGAAGAAAGCCTTTCCTTTTGTTGGTTTATTTTTCCAGAGATCAAGGAAATAAATACATAATTCACTCCCTTGGGCTTCCTTTTTCTGGCCTCTGCTCTGGAAAGCATGTAAACATGGTCTGCTGCCTTTCCTGCTCTGGGGGAGCCTTGGGCATTCTTATTAAGTATGTGATTAAGTTCCATCACAATTAGTGCTGCTTTCTTCAGTTGATTTTTCCTATGGAACTTAGTAAGTAATCAAAGTAAAACAAAGTAAGCGAACTATGTAATGAAAGTCAGCTTGTTGGTGTTTTAAAACAAAGGCAAAATGAGAGCTTGTGAAGAGGTGAGAAGGTTTATGAAACATATTTAAACAAAAGTACTAGGCTAAGACACCTTTCATTTATATAAAGGGAAATTGCATGAATCACATGAACATAAACCATCAAGATATTTGTACATAGAATAAATTTTGAGGGGAAAAAAGTAACTGTGACTTTGTGAAACATTCTATGCATTACAACATCTGCAGAAATATTACAAAATATGTACAGGATATCTCTATTTTTTTGAGAACACAGGCTAAATCCCTAACTCACCTCAGTAAATGCTCATAGTGAAGAAGGGTACTTCAAAGGCAGGGTAAAGTTGAGTGAAATGCACCTACCTTGCAGACACCCTAGGCATTACATAGAGCAGCACACCCCAGGCTCTATTTGCTCACAAAGGAGGCTGAAAGAACAAATAATGAGAGTTTTAAGCTGCTGGTGGTGCTTCTTGAGTAAGAGGGTTCATCTGAGCTCAGTAGCTACATAAGGCAGTTTGGAGTCTCATAATAAAGCAGCTGCCTGGACCCCCATGCTGCAGCAGACCTATGCATTGGCACCTCCCACAGGGACAATCTATCCCCCAAAAGCTTTGGATTTATGTCCAACTTTACTTGCCCAGAAGTTAGATGCACTGAATTACCCACTCATTTTCTTTCTGACCACTCACACAGAAAATGAGTGTAGAGATGAGTGTGTCACATTGGGGTGCCCGGCACTGCTGCCCTGGGCAGCCAGAGCAGGTCTGCACTGACATGAGGCTGCTGAACAGGGTGGAGAACAGGCTGTGGAGCTGCATTATGAATTGCTTGGACTTCAATTCCCAAATCAAAGTCTCAATTTTGATAACGATAGTTAAAAACTATGGCTCAAAGTAACTCAGCACCTGTGAAAATTAGGCCACCATCCAGTTTTCACCTTGAGTCACACATTTCAATGAAAATCAATCAGACATTTTTTTTCCAAACCAGTGTGTTTTTAACCAAGTCAACACAACACTGTGCTGTAACATGAATAAGTGTGAGTCAAATGCAGGCTATCAACTTCAGGCACCTATTGAGGATTTTCCATGTTGTATTGGTTTTACATGGCCTGGTTCTTGGTACTGGGGTGGGTCACACAGGTGGTTTCTGTGAGAAGGTGGGTTGTCAGCCTCAGCAAAAGTATTTATATCACCCACATGAAGAATCCTAACTACCTCTTGCACAGTCAGAGTAAGATCTAAGTGCTTCTGAAGACTTCCAAGAAGTGAGTCAAAAGGTCTATGTTGGGATCACCGTGCCGGTCACTATGTCAGAAACACTTCCATAGGATTATTCATTGTGTTGGCACACACACTTATTAATGCTGGATTGTTGTTGCTAGCAGATTGCTGTTCCCAGAAAACAAAAAGTAAAAAATATTTTTGATTCTGTTTAACAGGCAGATAATTACTTGAATGTTACTGACACTGAAAGTAAGGAGCTATGAGAGTGATCAGAGCAGCATCAATTTTCCCAATGCCAAAGCATGTTATTAAACAACAGAAAACATTTCTAAGAAAAAACACATACTATTTACAGAAATCATAAATTAAGCCTTGTGAATAACTTTTGCACAGTGCCATATGAAATGCAGCTACAAACTCATAAATTTTTTTGTTGATGACATATCATGTCTTAGAACAGACTAATTTTTTGCCCATTCATTTGTGGCGATCATAAATTACTAGAGTTTGCATGAAAAATGCCTAAATAATGTGAAAACCAGGGAAATATCATGACAATTTTACTGACATGTGCATGCCTCTTCTATTTCTTGGTAATTGCTGCTTTGCTGTGTGATTAAATCAAAGACTGTTTGGGAAGAAAGAGGAAGAAATTAAAAAGTGGCAAAGACTAGACAGTAGCTCAAAGTAAATAATGTCAAAGATTATAAGACAGTGGCAGACGCCTCATCAGTTGTGAAATAAACACATTCTTTTTTTAAGAACAAAACATGTACTGAATTCTAAACATGCTGGTATTAGAAAAAGGTCTGGATTGTCAAGTGGACTGACAGCCCTTCTTACAAAAAAATTGTATGGTTGTATTAAATGTGTATTAAAAGACATTTTGGGCATCATTGAGGCCACAGTCCCTAGCTGCCCAAGGAACAGACTTGAAAGCCCTGGTCAGCTTGTGGTACAGGTTCCTGGAACAAAAGAGAGATCAGGGCTAACCCTAGGAAAGACTGGCAGTGAAGCCAGGCTCATTCAGAGCAGCTGCTGCCCACAGTTCCTTGTGGAACCCACTTGGACCATGCACAGCCACCCCAATGGAGAGCAGAAGATACAGACAAAGGGAATGGGGAAGGATGAAGATGTAGATGTGAGCAGGGCTAGGCATGAGCTGGCACTGGGAGGTCTAGCTGCCCCATTAATGGCTAGGAAGGGCTCTCTCTCTGGGAACAGACAGAAACTTGGAGAACATAGCTTAGCCCCATCTGGGAGCTGGCAGAGGTTTGAACAGCTGGAGCTGCTTAAGCAGCCAAACTGACCCCAACTCAGCCCTGACCTCAATGATGAACTTGAGAGGGACAGAAAGGATACAAATACATCTCACCTCGTAACTATGTGGAACACAACATGAGCTTCCACTGGAAAAATTCGTAAGAATGTGAACTTTGATTTCAGTGGTGTTTTAAGTTGGAATTTTTTTCTCCAAATTGCTACTATGCATTTCCCAAACTTTTTCCCAGGTCTGCTCAGTATCCTAAAGAAACATTTATGTTTCCCATAGGAATCAAACAAGGCTATAGCTTTTCATAAGCTTTATTGACCTGTGGAATTGAGTGTTTGCCATAATGAAGGAAATTCATATCAGTGGAATATTAGAAAGAAAAAGGTGATTTATTAGGAGCAGCATCTCTCATTAAAGCTGGCTTAAATTTATAAAAATTTTCCAGCATCTGTCTAAAAATTTTGCAGTTTTTTATCCACAGGAGAGCAACATGGAACACTATAAATGCACCACACAGTTTTCAAAACGGTTCTGCAAATATATACTTTGGTAAGGAAGCCCTTTTATTAATGACTCTGTTCTTGGCAAAGGACCCAGGAACCATATCCGTGAGACAACCATACAGAAACATGTTTATTTTAAACTTTCAGGTTGGAGTCTCCTGTTTCACTGGGTTTAGATGGCTATAGCTCTTGTGATCAGAGCAGTATTTTTCCTAATTTATACTGGCATAACTGAATAGATTCAAACCTTAGAGAGTCACTAGAAATACCAGTAGCATAAAAAGCTCTGGTTTTAATATGGCACTTATAAATGAGCTGGGAGATTTCCACACTGGGAGAGGTAACTGGAGAGGCTGATCAGATGTGACACTTGGAAAGTTAGTGTTGTGGAATACTTAGCATGTCCTGAGATGGTGGTTTAGGTAGTGTATATACCTATCAAACTAATTATAAAGTTTATTTTACCTAGTCACATTTCTGGGCAGCAATCCCAATGTTATTGGGGCAGGATGGGTGGAGAGATGTATATTTTATCAATAAGATAAGCCGAGTCAGGAGCGAAGCTCATGAAAGAGTGCAAGAAAAAAACACTCCTGGCAGCATTGTAGTCATGACTTACAGTAATAGCATGGAAAGAGAGACTTCAAAATTTTGTATGAAAATTTCACTTTTAAAACTTAATTTGTAACGGTTGCATTTGATTGTTTCATGAAGATTTAAACATTGGCTATAAGCCATCTTTCTTTATTAAGCTGATCTGTCAAAGATGAATTCACCTGTTATTAAAACCTACAGATGTTTCTCATAAATGTACCAGTTCAGCAACAGTAACAGAAAAAAAAAAAAACCACAAAACAAACACACACACAAAAAAAAGAAAATAAAAGAAAATTAAAAAACCCACAACACAAAAAACCCCCAAAACCTATGTTTGCAAGGGTAGTGAACTAGCCAGACTCATTAAAAAAAAAAAAAAAAAAAATTGTATGGCTGAACATTAAATCTGTGAAGAAAACAATGCAGCAATACCAGTTCCTGAAGATGGTGTACAAAACTGTTTATGCCAAGATTACATCCCTATTAGATTTAGAAGATACCATGACATTTTCAGGCACTTTTGACTGACAAAAAATATTTTTCATCTTAAATTTGCAGTCTTCCTGAAAAAGGAATTTGAAAGAATGTCCTGTAATAATTTGTGTCTTACTGTGCTTAAAATCTGCTTATAATTTAAACCCCTGAAATTATTTACTTGAGGTATTTCTGAATGACTAAACCTGTTGTTTTAAATGACAGTATGAATGTAGGCAGCAACCTAGGACTGGGAAGAAATCTCCTCTGTTACTGAGGGTTACTGAATCCCATCTTTTTTTCTCTGTTTCATGTCACTCATTTTACACTCTCTTCCTCATGAAGCAGAGACACTTAAGTGATTAAATACACTGACTTTGAGTGAAACACTCCTGGGCACTTGGACTTTTTGCAGTTGAAGAAAGATGATTTGGGAGGAAAAGCATCTACCTCAAAGAATTTTCCTGTAGTTCACGTGCCTTTGAAACACAGATGATGTATGGGCATCCATGACCCTGCCCTTCTTGCTCCATTTGTACTCCAGCACACTTTAAGCTTGTAAACCACTTGGTCATGCATCAGTACCTGTTTTGTTTATGTGCTGAGGTTCTATGGACACTTCTGAGATTTCTAATTCCCAGATAGAAACTCTGCAGAGGTTTAGGAAATTGTAAAGGATCCACTTTTTTCAGGTAAATAGATACGGTAATTTGGCTTAAGCTACTATGGCAAAGGAAGCCTGAAATACCTACATGGGTCTGAGGTTTAACATGGCAATCATTCATTCTTGGTAAAAAAAAAAAAGTATTTTCTTTATTTTCACTTGTAATAAAGTGTTGGGTCATTCCAGAGCCTGCTTATTAAATGAAATTGATTTTCTCCTTTGTCTTCAAAGTCAGGTTGATCCATAGTGGCAAACCAGTAATAATATAACTTTATCATCTTTTGATTCTGCCATTACATCTGTTAGTTCACTGCTTTCCCATAAAACAGACAATGTGATTAAAAAACATGGCACATCAGGAATAAACATGCTGGTACTCATCTATTAATTAGTTTGAAAAATAATAGGGCATGCTTCATTCCTAATTTTTCCTATTTACTCTGGGACTACCAAGGCATTTTATGACACAAGCACAAGCACACACAAGTGCAACATATAGTTCATAAACAGATGGAGGTCTGTCATGCTTGATACATAGTCCTTCTGTTTTCCAGAACCACTGTACAGGCTGTTAGAAAACACTAAGGAAGAGATTTTTAAATTTCTCTTATTTAGTCTGCTCGTGTCTTTTGCAGCTGACACCAGTCTTGGAACAGATGATGTTTATGATGACAAAGGGTGCCAGTGTGATGTGTCCGTAGAAGATCTCACCCCTGCTCTTAAAACTGTCATTAGAGCTATCAGGTGAGTAGAAAATACTAAATGAATAAACACTTGAGTTTTCTGTAGTCAGGATGAACTGCTTGTCAATTGATAAAATTATAGTTGAACTTATTACATGGCTATATCTGTTACATAACATGCAAATATATTATGCTTCCTTTCTGTTTTAAATTAAAACATTTTATCAGTTCTGTTATCAGCTTTTCAACCTCTAAAAATGTTACATGATTTGACACAGAAAAGAGAGCAATGGATGCTGTTTTCCATCATATTTTTTGCTACCCAAACTATGATTCAATGTAATTTTACTGAATATGTATCACCTTGCCTGGAAAAGTTATTTCCTTTAAAAGTATAGGGTTTTATTGCATTTCCATATTCCTGAGACTGTCATATGACTTTCATTGCAAATATCTTCTGGTAAGAACAGAATAATTACATTCATTCAGTTGTGCAAAGCCTTGCCTACCACTATCCACTAAACTAAATATAACCCAAATAATTTAAAACAAATAGTTTCCTTCTCCAAGAAAGTAGCAAACTGCATTAAAGCTTATAAAGTTATCTGCATTGAAAGTTTAAACATGTCATTCACCCTCTTGAGACTGCCAAGGCCATTTATCTTCTAGAGTATTTTGAAGTACAAATCCTGATAGTCAAAATCCCCACCCATAAAGTGTATAGCAGCAAGCAAGGAGAGCTCAAGCATTCCCTGTCTGCTGGCAGCAAACCTCAGGTTACCTCTGGGGGTCACCCCACTGGCTCTGCATCACAGTCACATCAGTGCCCAGCACCCTTCTTGGGTGCAGGAAGGTAGGCAGACAGGCAGCAGCCAAAAGGAATTTCTGCAAAATTCTAAGGAAAGACAATGTTTTCCTGTACAGAAACCCTTGCCTGAATTGTCTCAGGACTATAGGAAGAAAAAACTCAAGCTTTTTATCACATAATTTCATGCAGTGATAACCTACAGGCTACTTGTATTTCCTTCCCCTTTTCCATTGAGTAAAATGAAGACAGATAGTGAGTAAGGCTGTTTCTTAGCCTAATTTCTTTGAAGTTTTCCACTAGCACAGACAGCTTGGTGGATCATTTGCAGACATCTTTTCCTACCATTTTTCCAACCTGCCTGGAAATGACCTCACAGGACGATTCAGATACCAGGCCTGTGTCCACGGCCACTGCAACTGGCAACACAAATGCCACTGCTGAAAACCATCTCTTGCTAGCAATGTTTCAGCAGGTGACAGAAATCCTTTTTTCACCGTGGACACCCATGCACAAGGCAAGCCTATGCCCTCACATGGAAAATGCTCACATCAGGGACAGTCAGCATAATCCATTGACTTTGGTGACAAAGATGCTTCTTTGTGATGTTGCATTTTAAACAGACTGGATAACTCTTGGCTCCAGGTGCACCTTGCCACTTGTCCTGGCAAGGGATACTCATTCTTCATACTCTCCAAATTTCTTAAGATTGAACTCACATTTTAATACTTAATTCATGGAGCTCATTTTATAAGGGGCCACTGGATTGTTCAATGCATCATCTGCATTTTTGCTTGATGCTCTTGGTCATTATCGGCTCAAATGGAAAGTAACCAAATGTGCACGGTATAGATGGGAAACTTTTTCCACAGTACCATCCACAGAAATGTTCTAATAAGAAGAGGAAAGGTGCAAGATTTGATTGTTTCAGACATGTACTATTTAACTGATGAGAATCAGTTTATATTATCTCAAACTTTTACTCTGCATGCCTGGCCTACTAGAAAAACAACTCATATCACCACTGAGGCTGAGAGCAAAAATCTCCACTTGCCATCAATTAGCCATGAATCTCCTCCATCTCCCTGCAAATTTTAGTGTTTTCAAGATCAGAAGAAGCACATGCATCTTGCTTCAGAAACTTACCTTTGTTTGACATCTGTAATGCAGTAATATGCCATGATCTTGAGACTTCTGTATATGCTATACTTTAATCTCTCAAAATCAAGAGACTGATAATTCAGTTCATCAGGTAGCTGATACACCTCTTTCTGATTATTCAGAGTATCTGTTACCAGACTACACTGGGATCTATGCAAACATCTGAAGAAGGATCTGAGACTCTATATAGTAACTGTAGAATTTCAAGATGATAACATCTGCCTATATGGAAACTTTGTGCCTCATTTTGAAGTTTGCTTTTAGAAACAGCTTTGAATTGCAAAGGCAGTGGGGGAAGGTGAAGGCTGGTTTTCCTTTCATGCATCTGGTATACAGAAGCAGGCAAAGACAGAAGGCACTTGCATGGTTTTATGATGCACTGTGAAAAGACCCCAAATATAAACACAGACAGTTGAATCCATTCTTGATACATAAACTTGAAAAATTGCTATAAGGCAGACTAATTATTTTTTTCCTGCTTAGACATGAGTACAAATTGTTTTACAAAGACACAAATGGCCGTTTTGTTTTAGGGGAAAATGAAATTAACAAAATTAATTCATGCCTGTGGGTTACAGAGGTAGGTCCTCACTCAGTTTTGGAATCAAAACATTTGGGGTGGGTGGTTTTTTTCTGTGCAAGGAGCCTAAAATATGCTTCTTACTCTTAGGTTGGACAGCCTTGTAATAGCAAAAGACAAAAACTGGTTTATTTATAATTTTTCATTTTGGTAATTTCAAAGTCTACTGTGTCAGTTTTGACCTTGTTTATTTATATTTTTTCCAGGACTACTTTATTCTTCAAAACAGCTTTTAAGTAAACAAACCCCCAAATTTTCATTTTGTTATAGTCAAAACAGAGAATGGAGAAAACAGTCATTTCCTGAAAAAGTTCTCAACATTTTGGTCCTTTCCAAAAAAGACAGGATTCTCAATTAGTCCTAGTGAAGACCCAGCAGGCAAACCTGTCTGGTAACATCTCAAGCTCTCAATCTGCTCTCAGAGCCTCCAAAACTGAGTCTTTTATCTCATGCACTGCCCGCTTCCTCCTCCCTTACTCCACAAGCTCTCTGTCAGGAAAGATCAACTGAGAGAGTAAGGAAAGTAAGGAAAAGTTGCTCAACGCATTGCACAATGTTGGGTGAGTAGGGAACAGATGGGTAGTGTGGTGAAACATGGTGTGCACCACAGCATGCCTTGGGCCCAGTCAGGATCAGTCCTGCCCATCCACGGCCTCCAGCTGGGCTCAGAGCAGTGCACAAAGCAGTCCTTGCTAGCAGTGCACTGAGTCTGTGTGCCAGCAGGTTCTTCAGCACTACTCAACCACCCCCAGTCTTGTTGGGAACAAAAAGCCATTAATGTCCTGCAGAGTTCCTGGATACTAACAAAAAACATTGCATTTCCCAGCTCTGTTAGTTCACAATGATGAATGTGAATAAAGGAGACTAAAAGGAAGATTAGGATACCTTGTTTCCCTGTATTGGGATATCTCTGATCATTTTCCATAGCAAGAAGCACTCATTTCAATAATGCTTTCCACACGGAAATGATGGAATTACTGTACTATTTATGGAATATAAAATGAGATTTGAGAAGCATAAATAAATATTCAATAGAAAATAACTGCAATGGCAGGAAGATGAATATACTGACCTAATAGGTCTTTTCTCTCCTTAACTCTAGTGATTGCAAAGATATGTTTTCATTTGTTCCTCATAAAAAAAAACTGTAGCTAAAGGCAATGAAACTTGAGCATTCTAGAGCTGATAATCTGTATAGTTGAACAGTCATACATATTTAACAGACAAAGATGGAAAATATAATTTACCATTTATGTTCAGTCCTTACAATGTTTCTGCAACACCTATAAAATGTTTTGGTTTTGTTTTTTTTCTTTTTATGTAGCCATTTTGAATTTGCTCAATGTCGTGTTTCAGAACCACCTCCTTCTTTTAAATCCAAACACAATGTTTGTTTTCTGCCAGATGGTCTTCAAAGCCTAGGCAAGGCTCTAATACATGTGTTTGGCTAGGACAGCACTGTGCTTGGGGGAAAATCATGTTTCTGGCTGCTAGGGGGATGAGTCAGGTCGAGACATGAGAGAGAAGGCAATTTTGACTCACTTGCCTCACATGTAGTAGAACTGTCTCTCAAGCACCTTTGTCTGCTGGCCTCTCTGTGTTGGATCCTGATCTAGTCTGCTCATACAGTTTCACCAGGAAGAAGGGATATTTGGCAAGGTAAGGGTAGAGACAGAGGGACCAGCACAGCTAGATCCCTATGCACTTGCTTTCCTGATGTAGTAGGTGAGCAAACAACCTGTAGTCACCTCATCTGGCTATGGATAAAACAACCTACCTGTCTTTTAATATTAAAGGCAGTAACCATGTATGATTGTACCTAAATCCCAGTAGAACGAAGCTCTGCTTCTTCCTGAAAGAAAGACTGACAAGACACAGCTATGAAAATAATGGCATGAGTATGACAGGGCTGCACAAAGGATTAGAGATGTTCTAACTCGGTGCCAGTCTCAGGAAAGTGCACTAAATGACAAACAAAACAGCTTTTAATACTGGAAGGGGCAACATAAATGCAAATTAAAATGCAGTGAATGCCAGGGAAGATATGCAACATGCATGTGCAGAAAACACTGTAATTTTACAGCAATGCTCATCCTGCATCTGAGAACAGAAAAATGAAATGGGTGCTGCTTTTGGCTTCTATGGGTCAATAAGACAAAGTTGGTATTGGACCTGTAACTTTCCATTAATTATCAGGGTACATAAAGATTAGTGGGACCTGTGGTTTAGATATTAATTCTAGACGAAGCACTTTTATATATTGGTCAGCTTCAACAGATGAATTTTTTTCTGCTCTTCTCTAGATGTGTCACTGAAATAAGCTATTTTTACGACCAATTCTTACCAGAACACTGTCATGCATGCGGCTCGGGTGGGTTCACAACAGCGTGTCGCCTGTCACGTTAGATTGGAGTTACAAAACACCACCTTGCAGCACGGCACAGCGCGATTTAAACACGCAAGCCAAGGTTTAAAAAGCCGCGGGGCCTGCGGGGCCTGGCGCTCGGCCCGGCCCGGCGCGCTCAGCCCCGAGGCCGTGACGGGCCTCGCTCTCCCCCTGCCGGTGCAGCTGCGAAAGGCAGCCCCAGCTCGGGGCTGCTGCTCCAAGGAACTGCGGTGCCCACGGCCCGGTGCTTGTGTTCCTCTTCTTCTACGGACAGGCTACCTGCAGCTACCGTGGTTTTTATCTCACAGGAACTCACAGTATACCTAGTTGTACATAATTTATCAGGATGGGTGTCCAAACTTAAGGAATCATACAATGGTTTGGGTAGAAGTGACCGTAGCAACCAGGCAGTTCCGACCACGCTGCTATGGGCAAGGACACCTCCAGCATGGAAGCTCCAAGTCGCTTAGGTCTTGAGAGCAGCTTACTCCAAGCCCCATCCAACCCGGCCTTGAACACTGCCAGGGATGGGGCATCCACAACCTTCCTGGGTGATCTGTTCCAGAACCTTACCACCCTCACAGTAAAGTTAATTACGTAGTGATTTCAAGATACAGGAAGCCAAGAGAGGTTTTAAAACTGACACTAAATAACTAGGGAGATTTAACCACATTTAATAATTGCAAAGCAGTTGCAAGGCTCCATCACTGAAAGAATTGTTTTTCTTTTTTTAAATTAACTTGCAGGCTTTTAAAATGACAGGTTTTTAATAGTTCAATATTTTTTGCACAGTTTATGTAAAATTTTGTGTACTTGAAGAAAAAGAAGTAAGCAATATGGGTCTGTTCCAAAGCCTGCTGAAGTTAATTAAGATGGAATCACATGAGCTAATAGCTAAACCAGAAATAGTACAGTTACAGCTCACTGATACAGCTGTGATGCTTTCAATTTTGTTTGACTTCTGAATATTATAAACAAACTGCCTTGATAAGCAAAAAAAGTGTTATAAAGCTGCAAAGTAGTAATGAAGACTTTTGTGCTAACTGATTAAGAAGCTTCCATGGTTGTTAATATAAATTAGTCTTCTACCTCTTCCCTTGTAAAATCACTCAGTTGTGGTAAATTCAGTTGTCTTCAATTATGCCAATAATCGTCTGGCTCTTCTTTTCTAATAGAGTGTCACATTTTTACTTTATTAAATGCATGAAGTAAACATTGTGACCACTGAAACATAATAATAATAACAACAAAACTATTATACTGTCTTGTATGTCAGCTGCATCTTTCATTCTTTGCAACCTCAATAAAAAACTAGATTCAGAAGATTAGGTTGTTACGGTCTTATAAACCAGGATCTTGGCATAATGTAACAGCTAAAAAAAAAAAAAATCTGCATCCCAGATTCATCACAACTTCACAGGCTTCCAGATTACAAAAGGTATCAAAAGCCATTGGTCTGTAGAACTAGCTGGGCAAAAGAGGAAAGCCTGTGATCCGATATATTTGAAAGTGCATGGAGATCAGTCCTGAAGTGTCAAGTTGATGACTGCGCCTAACAGGCCTTTTCCATTTTTAATTTCTGTAATCAGAATCATAGTTCAAGTTCTATACCAGTGACAATCTCACTTTTAACTGGAAGTTACCAGAATGGGAAATACCAACAAGCTAAGTACTGTGAGAAAAGGCTGGCATTATCTGTAAGAATATTTATGTATGATACAAAAATCAGTAGAGGATTATTATATACTATCAATGCAGCTCTACATACCTATTATCATCATGTCTGTCCTAACTATATGAAGCATAGCTTTTCTAAGTTCCACGAAAACATTACTAATCTGCTTTTATCAGAAAGAGCCATGTTTCGTATTTTATTATAATTTCATGTCTTACAGCTGCTAAATACATAACATAATAAACACAGAAGGAGTATATTCTCATGAATATTGGCATTTGGGATAGAATACCAATGTACAGTCTCTGCTTTTTCAATTGCAATAGACAGCAAGTATCAGCAGTTTGGCCCTAATGAGATTTCATAAGCTGTGCAGCACAGGCCAGAATGACTAATACACCTGATCCCTTGTCTTCTCTCCCAATTCTTACATAAACCAAGGAAAATTTCAGGTTCTACCAGCTGACCAGGAAAATCACCTCACTGTCATTTATTTTCCAAATTTGTCATTTTTATTGTTTAAAATTTGTGATTTAATATCAAGCTTTCCATTCTAAGAAGAGCTACTCAGGGGACATCACATTTTCATGACACATATCACAGAAACTTGTGCAAGACTCACATAAAAACACATATGCCATTCATCAGTTTGGGATATTTACTGTTACCTGAAAACTTACTATTCTGCAGTTAAGTTCTAGGAAAAACTCGTGCTAATTAAGCAATTATTCCCTATATATTCCAGTAGGGAACAAATATGCAAGCTTCTCTTCAGCCTGCAAAATTTGATCTTAAGTCAGCCAAATAAGTCAAAAACAAATATTGAGGCCTGAATGTTAGTTAAAAAATAAAAACTGCTGAAAAAAATAACTGGGTGCTTTTTTTTTTTCCCCACAAAGAGAACAGCAAGGAACTTAAAATGAACACCAGAACAAGAATACTGTTATTTAAGTTTGTGTAATCAATTCATTAAAGAAATATTTCCTGTAACAAGAACAGAAGTATCTTATGCACAAATGTAGCTGACATGATATCTCACTCAAGTCAGTGAAACTAATCCCAGGTTTAAGTCAGGTGCGTACTTCAGTACCTTTCATATCAAGCACCTAGCATAAAAAAGTCAAACAGGTATATACTGATATACTAAACATGATCTGCAGTCTTTAAAACAGTGTTACCTGATCCCTCAAACAATTTAAGACGTAGCTACAGTGCATCTGTACTTAAAAAAACAATCAGGTGAAAGTTTACCTGCACAAGCTGTATTGAAAATACCTCCCATTTAAAAATGAGCTATCAAATTTTGCCAGTGAAATATACCTATGGTTCCACAACTGTTGAAAATTAACCTATAAAATGCCTTTCCCCGCAGAATTATGAAGTTTCATGTTGCAAAGAGAAAGTTTAAGGAAACGCTTCGCCCATATGATGTCAAAGATGTCATTGAACAGTATTCAGCAGGTCATCTAGACATGTTATGCAGGATTAAGAGTCTTCAGTCACGGTAAGGTGCATAAGCATCTAACGTCATTCACTGCATAAAGTATATTGGCAAAGTTTAATATTTCTGTGTTACGCAGACTCTCTTTCTGTGAACACAGCTGAGCCCGAAATTGAATCGTGGGCAAAACCAAACAAAAAACATGTATCCAAATTTTTCTCAGAAAATGGAAGTCTGAACAATAGAGAAGGTAATCCTTTATCTGTAAAGTCTATTTGTAAACTAGGAGTTTAGTCAAAAAGGTGAGGAAGACATTGAGAACTGCCTCTTTCCCATCCCATACTTCCTCTTTTCACATAAAAGAAATTGAGAACTACTGGTAATGTAGAATTTATGTAAGTTTTATGTTAGAGATTCCCAGCAATAGTAATTAAAAAAAACCAAACCAAACAACATGACATCATATCTATCCTTATCAGAGAAGGTTAGGGATTGCTGCTTCAAACTGACAACTCCCCCAGGAGTGGATGTTGTTGTTAGGATGTGAGAGCTGGGAGGGGCACTGGTATGTCTGTTTCTCCATAACATCAAACCACTGGACAGGCCACCTCCTCTTTCCCCCTTTCAGTAAGTCTAGCCCAGGCTTTCCCAGATGATGGATAAGTTCTGGCTCCTGGTTAGTGCCAACAAAAAAAGAAAAGCAGTCTAATATGCTCAAAAATCACTCCTTTTTTTTTTTTATTTCCCTTAATTGATAAAATTATGTTTGTCTTCTTCCTTGAGTGCTTTCCTGAAGCAGTGTGATTTTTATTTTTAACTTATAAACATAGCAAACACTTCCATATCTATGCCAGTTCCAGGAATGGCAACAGCTTTTGGTTTCTCTTACAGCGTTGACCAAATTCTTGGGAAAGGACAAATCACAGCAGATAAAAGAAGCAGAGAAAAGAATCCTGCAGAGCATGAGCCAACTGATGATGTCAGTATGTTAGGGCGGGTAGTCAAAGTGGAGAAACAGGTAAAGTGATTATATTTGTTCCTTTGTCTCGCTTTATTGCTCATGCCTTTTCTGTGGTTTATTGCCAGTTTCAAAAGCTGAACAGATACAATTTTTTTTCTAATATCTTCTTCGTTTATATGTTGAAATAAAAATTATATGAATCTCATTACCTTAACCTTTTCTCCCCTGTTCTCAGCTTGCTGATGAAAAATGTGCATGGCTTCTGATATTCTTTTTCCAAGGTCAATAGCATACATCAAGCTACTTCCATTTCTCTTTCAGCAGTTACATTTTCCCTTTGCTTAGGTTCCAGACATTTTAAATTAGTATTTGGCACTAATGTTGACCTTCTCCTCTCATATAGGTACAATCCATTGAGTCAAAACTGGACTGTCTATTAGATATTTATCAACAAGTTTTGCGAAAAGGATCTGCATCTGCGCTCACTTTGGCTTCATTTCAAATGCCAGCTTTCGAGTGTGAGCAGACTTCTGATTATCAGAGTCCGTCAGACAGCAAGGATTTGTCTAATTCTGCACAACTTAGTGGATGTGTATCCAGATCAGCTAGTGCCAATCTGCCTCGTGGCCTACAGCTTATTCTGACACCAAATGAATTTAGCACTCAGGCTTACTATGCTTTTAGTCCAGCTATGCATAGTCAAGCAACACAAGTGCCAAATGATGGACCTGCAACAGTTAATAATACATCAAACCAAATAAACCAGACAACTAAGCCAGCAACTCCGACAACATTACAAATACCACCTTTCTCATCGATGAAGCATATCAATAGGCCTGAGCCCATTCATATTATTCCTGTAACCACACAGGAAAATATTTCTAATGTCACCGCTTGCCTTGTTGCATCAAAGGATAATGGACAAGTTGCACAGCCCAGTGCGACAAAGGATCTCACATGGAGAGAAAGTCTGGATACCGAAGGGGAACCTTTGCTCTCAGTTAAACCTGTGGTGCAAATGGATTTAGGAAAATCTTTATCTGTACAAAACCTCATACAGTCAACAGAAGAACTGAATATACAGATTGCTGGCAGTGACTCCAGTGGTTCCAGAGGTAGCCAAGATGTATACTCCAAATGGAGGGAGTCAAAATTATTTATAACGGATGAAGAGCTGGAGACAGAGGCAGGGACAGACACTACTGAAGCCATCTCGCGCCCGTTAATGGAAACAACACTTTCTGCTGACTCTCTAAGGACTGGAATATCAAGATCATCTCAAAACATCTGCAAGCCAGGGGATGGTACAGAAGCACTCAATCTGCTCCATGTCAAACTTAAATAAGTTCTGGCTTTCTTCATTGGCTGGGTCATTCCTCTAGTCATACATATCATAGCATGAACTGGTTTGAAAGCCTTTTAATAAGATAAAGTCACAAAAATCAGGATGAATCTGCAAAGCAGTTGAATGAGCCCATATTTCCTAGTTGCATGAAAATGCATGTCTAAGCAATGGCTAACATCCAAATTTACACCTACAGTACAGCAGCCTTTCATGTAGTACAGTAGGTCTAAATAATGAGTTGCCTACAAAGCTAATGCTGCAGGATCTATCAAAAAAAGACAAATTTGAGCATTTAGACCTTGTGCTGTTTCTACGGGGCAGAAGTAAAAATCTTAAGGTTTAAAGCACTTTGCTTCTGAACTAATATATATATATAATGTCCTGATTTAGATGATAGTTTATGTTTACAACAAAAATATTATCTACAGCTGCTAGCAAGGTACCAAGGAAATGAGTAACACGGGGTTAGAAATGGCTGCCAGTTGCAAGATACACACATTAACTCATCAGTAATCAGTTATTTTTAGCTCTGAAGAACAGTATGTTAATATCTGATTTTCGGTGATTTAGTGCTGTGGCAGAAGTACCTGACACACCACTGTCACATTGTTCTTTGTAACAAGAACTATTTTGTTACAAAAGGTTTGTATTTTAAGAATTGGGTCCGGCCTCAAAAGTGGGTAATGTGGGTGACTGCACTGAAAATTCAAGGGAATCTCTCCTTCTTCCAGTCTCCTTGAGAAGCTGACTTGTGAATCTGAACCATTTTGGCAGCAGGAGGTGAGGGAAGGAAGCAGATGCTGCCTTTATTGTAGAAGCAATATTTCCTTCTTGTGACAATTTTGGCAATTTTCCTTGCAGTCCCAACCTGATACCATGACAGCACTTTCATAAGGCTGGGCAAGACGGGAAAAATGACGAACTGAAATACAGAGTAAAACTAAAGAGCACAGAACAGGAGGGAGAAAGACAACACAATCAATGGGAAAATAAATAAATAATAATATGGATTTAGATGGGCAGGAAGGGAAATCATCCCAGAGAATAAAACAAGAAAGATAAAGAAGGAAAAAGTTACTTTTTTTTTAATAGATAGAGTGTTTAAAAAAAAAAAAAAAAGCCATGCAGGCAATCAGAAATAGAGGTAGAGAAAACCACCTTACCTAAAAAAATTAAATAAGGCGAGAGCTTGTTGCTTTTTTAATAAAAGGGGAAGAGGAGAGAGGGAAAATGGTCCCATTCTTATAGCTCAAAACTGTGCCCCAACTGCAGTAATTTCTTGCAAACTTTCCAACACAGTATTCTCAGACTCCTTCCTGCTAAAACCCAAGCTTTCAAATTCAAAGCCTACATCAGATTGAGCATTCCTGCCTGATACAGCCTCTTTTTTTCTTACTCTAACCTACACTTCACTTCTGCTGAGTTGCAGGAGCAGTGTTAGTGCCTGCCTGCACATCCCCAGCAAGGCTGTGCACTGGGAGAACCCTTGCAGAGCTTCAATGAGCTTTCACTCTTCCCAGCTGAATGAGGTTTCTGTGTGTTGCCTCCTGCCAGATTTACACCCCACCTGCACCACAGGCTTGTAGACAACCCAGCTTGGGCTCAGCTTCCCTCTAGCAGCAGGAATGTATGGGTGTGCCAGTGCCAGGTCACTCAGGGCAGTGTTTTCTCAAGGCCCAGACCCGCTGGGAACTCGCTATGTTCGTCGCTATGGACATCGCAAAACATCACTCCAGTCTTAATCGTGGCTAAATGCTGTAGATTGTATTGTGAAGGAGCTGATCTGTTTACTATGAAACCATTGTAACTTCTGCTTCCACTTGCTTTACAGAAGTGTTCCTGGATGTTACATGACAACTTTATGTGAAAGTACATGCAAACTGTAGAGTGTATATATTGTGTCGTTATACGGGGTCCATGGATGGTACACTGTGTTCCATGGCTTATGCCAGAGCAAACTTCAGTTGTTAAATCCTGAAAGACACCTTGAAGCACAATTTCCTCACTGCTGATTTGCCATATAATTCACCACATTCAGCCTTTCCTGTTTTCTTTTTTGCGCAATCTGACCATACCGAAGCCTGATTACAACAGCAATTTCGTGAGGATACATTTTTTTCCACATCTCTGTTCATTTACCTGTTAACTTATTTGAATGTCTGCAGTTTATCCAGACAGACATGTAAGTTTAAAGCATCGAAAATTTAAAAATTTTAAATTGTTTCTTAAGCTATATTTCCCTTTTTCCTGTCTATGGTGCCTTTCTTGCCTTTCATGTGAAGCCTCCTGCTGACCTAAGCATAAATGTGCAGTTAGGTTCAGTTAAGGAGCAAGCGACTGGGCACATGGCAACGGTGTGCCCGTAGCGAAACTCCCTCCCCCCTCCTTGACGAGACCCAAAAGCCAAGGCATCATGAATTGGACACCACTCTTCCACCTTCATCTGCAGGAGCAGATGGTTGCACCCCCATTGCACCCGGAAGGCGTCGATGGGAGAACTGAGCAATGGCCCGGCCTGTCCCGATTCCGCACAGAAACAGGGCCTTGGGGTTTGCTGATAATTTATCTCACGGAAGCTTGGTATTTTTGCCTTAAATGAGATGCTTGAGTCCTTCTAACTTTAACTTAATTTATTTAATACAATTTTGTGCACAAAAGAATGAGTTCTATAAATTATGTATGAAAATATTAATGTCTTTACAAAGTGCTGGAAATTCCAGAAGATCATATCTTTTCAAATTAAGATTTAGAATTCTAATTTTTTTTCTTTTATGCTCACCATTATTATTATTATTTTTGTAGATGCAAGTCTTATCATATAGGGTTTTTTAACATAATATTGATAGAAAATAGAAAGAGTAGTCAGTATATGAAATTTTAAAGAGGAAGAATTGTTTGTTTGGATTTTTATAAGCTTTACTTGTATTTTCTCATGAGGAGTTTCTAAGCTCTCTCTTTAAAAGACAGTGTCATGACTGACAGTCATTCATTGGTTTCACAAAAGAAGGGTCTGTCTGGCTTTTCAAGTCTTGTCCTGAGCTCCTTATTAAAGTCCACCTCATGACAACTAAAAAGTTCATGAGTCAGGACAAAGAAATTTTTTTTTTTTTGATTTATAATCCACTTGAGAATTGTTTGAAGAGAGAAGTTGAAATTAAGTAAGAGCTTCAGGACTTAAGGCTTACCTAAATAACTGTTTTCTGGTCAGCATGTTCTTCTGCCTGAAAAGAGAGAGCTGAAAAGAATGGTTTCAATGACTATTATTTGTTGAAAAATTTGTATTTGCTCCTGGCTTATATGATCTATACTTTTTATTTAAATATGAATATGATGTTTTAGCCTAGGGTTCAAGATTGCAAAGATTATACACTTTTATTTACAGTGCCCACAGTTGTTCCATATGTTTTTGAGATACTCCTACTTAAAGTGACTGCTCTCATTATAGTATGGTGATGAGTAATTCACCTGCTTTTCTGTGATGTCAAATCATGCTGAATTGCTGATGTATAGTAGAACATCTGATGTACAGTAGTATTTCTGGATTGGGACCTGCAATCCTTACTCAGGCAAAAATTCTATGGAATTCATTCATTCTATGAAATTCAAGAATTTTTCTTGAATTAGGAATTCAGATTCAAATCCTGATTTTGTTGGGCATCTGTTTGAAGTGAAAATGGTAATATTCCAGTTATTTCCTGAGGAAACGAATACTTAGCTGAATTTACCCTTGTCACATTGACTATATAAAAAATAACGCACAAAGTACGGATATAAAAAGGGAAGGAGAAAAGGGACTTTTTTTAAAGCACAGAGAAAATCAAAATATTCAGAAAATAGGAATAAGCAGGAAAAGAAAATGTAACAGCAAAGGAATGGAGAAAAAAAGGGTTTAAACACCCGAGGCTAAATTCATCCTTGGATGGCTTCACTGACTTCAATGAATTCACTGCCCAGCTGGGTGACGCTCAGCCTCCGCTGTGATAATCAGACTCAGTTCCTCTGACCTTACAGGAACTGAAGCACCTGTACCAGAAATGAACTTGCCTCTCTGGGCCAACTTTTATCCTGACTCATATGTCATGCAATCCTTTTGGATTCACTAGGTTTGAATGAAATAAGGAAAAGAACTTGTCCCAGGTATTTCTGCTTTACTTTTTTTCAAGTGTGTTAATTGACTTTATTTAAATGGATTACAACATCACACAAAGTGCTGTCACTGTCTAAAGAGATGAATTTGTTTTTGAAATAAGACTTGTCCCCTGCAACGTCAGTGGAAGCATGTAATATTTTCCCGTCCGTTCATCTGGATGTAAATGTGGCCATTCATTCAGCTGTGGCCACACACAGGACAATTCCAGACATATCCAATGTCATCTGCTTCTTGACTTCATCAAGTCATTTTTGACTTCTTTGAAAGACAAAAAGAAAGCTTCGTAGCAGGCTTAGAAAGCACGATGGCTGCTTCCACTGACACTGCAACATTAGCCAGTACTTTACAATGTTAATTGTAAATTCTTGACAAAGTTGAATCCATATTGTTGTTAATAAAAATTACTTGAAAAGTACCATGACTACTGGGTTTTTTCCTTACACAAAAGATTGTATGGTGTGACCACATATCAGGCAAGAAAAAACAATTAAGCTTGCTCATTGTTTGCTTTTGAAGTTTTGTAATTTTTTAATAAGTGGACCAAAACACCACAAAGGAAGTTTATTAGAATAAAATGTGCAGAAACCAGTCTGACGTTCAGTTTCTGGTAACTGTTTACTTTCACTTAATGTTGCAGCTCCTGTATGAAAATGAGCTTGGAAGTTATTGTTGCCTTCCCTGTTTGATAAATGGCAATGAATTCAGATTGGCAATTGTGGGCCTATGTGGGGAGCAGGATTTCTCATGGACGGCACATCTGTAATCTCAGTTTAACTTGACCCCCTAGGTGAAGCTGTTTCTTCTGCATTTGACCATGCAAGTTGCTGTTATGTTACTGAACCAAACCTGAAACACTCATTTGCAACACGCCTACTTTCTCCACTGTGCTCTTCCTGCAGCCTGGCTGAGGACAGGCTTCACTATTTGAGTGTAAAATACTAAATATAGAGAGCCTGCTCTTGTGGTGAATTCACTGCCTCTGTGGAGGCTTCAAGAGTGGACCCAGAGCAGGTGATCCCCAGCCTCTCTGATGAATATCATCTTAAGATACTGAAATTTAAAGCTGTCGTTGCCAGAAAGGGAGGTTTTCCATGTCAATCAATGTGAACACTACCAAGCTCTGCCTAAGAATAAACAGGACAGGAAAAGAAGCAAATGTACACACTCTCTTCTTGTGTTAAACCAGGAGGCCTTGCTTCCTATGTACACAGAACTATTAGGGAAGGGTCAGAAGACAGCAGAGAGTAGTTTTTCCTGTTGGGTTACCTGCCAGATTGCCATGACCAGGTACAGGTGGTGATGTGTATCCATAAAGACACATACATAAATGTTCCCTGTTCAGCTGTGTACAATAAGAATCAAGGACCCTACCTAACAAGGAAATTTAAACACCCATTTAGCACTTTTTTTGTGTGTGTAATTGAAGAGGCATGGGGTATGTTAGCTCTTTTTGGTTTTGATTTGTTTTTTTCTATTTTTTTCACAGTGATGGTAACCAAGAACTGGCACAGTTTACCCAGGGAGGTTGTGGAATCTCCATCCTTGGAGAAAGTCACAAGCCTCTTTGGCAACTGGTTCTCGGTGTCCCTGCTTGAGCAGAGATGTTGGACCAGACGGCCCCCAGAGGCCTTCAAGCTCAGCCATTCTGCGAATCTGTTTCCAGTATTGTATCAGCTTTAGTACATTGAGTCATACTGAACATAAAAGCTTCATTAAAGCATCATTACAGCTTCATTTGAGATTAAATATTATGACTTCACTTAAAAAAATCAGACTGCAATGTATCAGCATGACACCAGCCTGGGCACCTGAGAAATTCCACAGTGCCACCCTCACTCCCTTGCCTGCCCTGAGGCTGCTTGCCTCCCCCCCCCACCGTGCAGACTTTGGGGGCTTTCAACTATGTTCTTGCCTCTGCTGCCTCCTCCTCAGCTAAGCCCAACCCAGGGCCACACTATGCCAGCAGAGGAGCAGGGAGAGAGGAAAAGCAGAAAGTAGCAGCACTAGTGTGGCCAGCAGGACCAGGGCAGTGATTGTCCCTCTGTACTAAGCACTGGTGAGGCCACACCTCTAGTCCTCCCTCCAGTTCTGGGCCCCTCACCACAGGAAAGACATTGAGGTGCTGTAGCAAGTCCAGAGAAGGGCAACAAGGCTGGCAAAGGGTCTGGAGCACAAGTCCTGTGAGGAGCAGCTCAGGGAGCTGGGGTTGCTTTTCCTGAAGCAAAGGAAACCCAGGGAGGCTCTTACAGCTCTCAACTGCCTGACAGGAGGGTGTAGCCAGCTGGGGGTCGGTCTCTTCTCCCAGGCAACCAGTGACAGGACAAGAACACACAATCCTAAAGTGTGCCAGGGCCAGTTGCACATTAGGAAGAAGTTCTTCACAGAAAAGAGTGATTGGGCGTTGGAACAGGCTGCCCAGGGAGTGGGGAAATCACGGCGCTCGAAGTGCTTAAGGAAAGACTGGACATGGCACTCAGTGTCATGGTCTATTTGACAAGGTAGTGTTCGATCACAAGCTGCACTCGATCATCCCAGAAGCCTTTTCCACCCCAACCGATTCCGAGACTCCGTGAAGGGACTGCAGGGGCAGCCATAGAGCGGCCCGCCCCCGTGTGGAGGCAGCCAATCACAGCCCAGAGAGCGGCCCGCTCTGGCCAATCAGCGCGCCCCGGGCTTGAGACGCGCCAAGTCCCTCCGCATGGGCAGCCGAGGTGGCTGAGGTCGCCATGTCGGACTGGGACGCGAGCAGCGATGAGGAGCTCGGCGCGCCGGGCTGGCCGCGGGCCGCTGCTGCCGCCGGACCGCTGTGCTGGTCTTCCCGCACCCCTTCGTGGGGCCGCGCCTCCGTGGAAGGCGGCGGGCGACGGGAAAAGGGCACGGGGAGTCCCGGACGGGAAGGGTGGACGCCGCGAGGCGCTGAAGGCTCCGGCAGCCCGAGGCGGGCGGCGCGGCAGCGGCCGCCCCGAGCTGCGGCTGGCCAGGCTCGGGACTCTGCGGCCCCTCTCTGCTTCCACCTCGACAGCGCCCTGGTCGGGGCTCTCATAGGTAATGACGGGTGCGCCCCCGGGCCGCGTGCTTGACCCGCTGAGGTAAGCCGGTGGGCAGGAGGGGAGGAGACGCCACCCCCCGTGTCCTGAGGGAGTGCATCCCTGCCTCGCGTCAGTCTGGCCGTGGAAAGGCCCCTTGCAGTTTCCGTGCGTTTCTCTCCACCTGGGCATGGCAGGGTGGTTTTGCAGAGTTTCTGCCACTCGCCAGGGAAACTTTTCCGCCCTGAAGTGATTGAGTTGACGTTTGTTTCTCAAGGCCAGCAGTGTGAAAGTGGTCTGAAGCCCCTCTAGTCACATGGAGGAAGGGTGACAATCTGTTGATCTAGTTTTATTCCTCCGTCTCTTCTACTGAAGGGCATTCCCCTACACATAAACCTTGCATTTGGTTAATTGACAAAAGAGTTGCCTACAGTCTCCAACGGTTTGGTGTCACAAGTTCTTTTATTTGTAGATACATGCACTCTTATGAAGGTCTTGGAGTTTGGTCACAAACAAAATACATACAATTAATGTATAGGTTTGGGCATTTTGTCCTAAATCTTTATAATACCTGCTGTGTATCTTTATAACAGGTCGGGGTGGAACTAAAATTAAAGAACTTGAGGATTCTTCGGGTTCCAGGATAAAGGTACCATGTGCTGTATGTTGTCAAGAAATGGGCTCTATTGGGAACATACTTGGTTTTGTTTCTGTGTAAACCTGTTGGAGGATGTTGAAGGGTGCTACAATAGTGTACAAAAATGTCACTGCTTTGCAACTGGTAAAAAGGAAGTGGAATTGATGAATGTTATGTGAAAATAGGAAAAAAATTGATTTTTTTTTCCTTAAGTTTGCGTTTATTTCCTTTTCTTTTAGAAAAGAGATTAAAGGGCCTTTTCATAGAACAAGTTAAACTTCAGGAAAAAAAGGATCAAAACTTGTTTTCAGTATGTGTTCTTGTATAATGTTTGTCTTTGCAGTATGGAAAAAACTCAGTCGTGTTTTTGAACATAGGTTACAAGAGGAACCTATGAATCTGAAGTAAAGATTTTTGGCAGCGCTGATGTGCAAAACAAAGCCAAGATGTTGATTGACAATCTTGTTACAAGTTCTGGACAAAACTATGTTAGAGGTGGGACAGAGAAAGGTAAGAAATGTGGGGCTTGGGGAAGAATATTATGGATTGTCTTCCATATATTTGGTAGTTTGCTGGAATGTTTTTATATTGTTAGTATTTGACAAAGTAAGTTAAACCTTGTTCTTGGGCAACGGCATCTCCTTAAAACAGAAATACCAAGATATCCTCCTTTTTTCCAACTATGGACAGTTTCCCCCTCCCCCCAAACTGCCAGGCTTTGGTGAAAACCAGTTCCTGTGTGTTTTCAACAGTTTTATGGATGCAGAATGTTATACCACTTCGTTTTTTTGCATTACCAGTCTGATTCCTCCAGAATGCCAGCATTGGCTCTAGTGCAAGGTGCAAGTTTTAATCTGGTCTCTGCGGAGTATTACAATTCAGTAAACTTTTGTAAAGGTAGTCTATAAAGTGCTGATCATAGCATGGGCCATGCTGACTTCCTACTGCTTTCAAGGGAAGTTAATGTTTTAAGATTGGATGTTGCACTTCATGCCTGGCTTTACTAAGCTTTCCTGTGGTACCTTTGTCACGTGGATATAGAAATAAATTTTGTACGTTTGGATGCTGCTTATATTATTGGTATGTCTTGTATGTGCTCCCAACAATTTTTTGCACAGGCAAACACCCTCGACAGTTATTGATCTGATGCACTGATTAGGAAGAAGGGATCCAGGAGTTATGTTCCAGCATTAGAATAAGGTTTGGAGTAGTTGTGTGTTTCATTTTCAGCGGTGTCCCAGAAGGTGGATGAGTATGTTTCAAGAGACTAGAAATATTTAAAACTACCTTAGGATTTGCAGCAGTATTATCCCTCTGTTTCCTGGCTTTCCATTAATTCTCCATACAGTTGTGTTGCTATTTATATCTTCAGTGTAAAGCTGCACTAACTTTGGAAGTGTTAACCTCATCAAAAAAGAAGTATAGAATATAACTAGGCTGAGACTTTATTGTGATGCTGTTGGATGCTTTAGACCTAAGCTTTGCTCTTGTACCTGTTAAAGTTTTCCATCTGCATATCATCCATTGATTTGATTTCAGAAGTTTTTCAAAAGCTTGCTGCACAGCAAACCTAATTTATAGCTGGAGGAGAAGCATTTTATGACCCATCATTACTTACTTCAAGTAACTAAAGATGTTGAAATGTTTCCCTTTTTTATCAAAACTGAATTAGTACACATTTTAGCAATGTTTCAAGGCAGATATCTAGGAAAGAATTTTCCACTTACATGTTTCCTGTCTATTTAAAATATATGAGGCCTTCCAATAGAAAAAAATGTGTTTGTTTTGAGGGGAGATTTCTCCCCATGATTTGTTCCATCAAACAGCAGCATTTTGTTACTAACTCTGCAGGAAAAACCGTGGACATTATCAAGCCTGAAAATAACCCAAAGAAACCAGTGATTAACTGGGCCTCTCTTCGAGAAAACAGAGCCAAATATGAATCTATGAAGTGGGCAGGTTAGTTTTACAATTTTGATTGTGTTATACTTGTCTTTATGTGGTATATCTCTTGGAATGCTTAGGCATTTCTAATACTTTCTTTGAGATGACTGAATCTTTCAGAGCCCAAATGAGTGGTGTATTTGCAGTGAGCTAGCCATATTAGCATTTCTCAATGTGGTCATGGACGTCACTGATTACTTTGCCAAGACTTAAACCTGCTACTCATGTGGTGTTTTGAAGTCACCCTTTGAAAATGGTGTTGATCTGTATGTGGCCGTGGGAAAAAGAAATCTAACAGTTGTTAAATATACTACTATATAGGTTAGAAATTCAGAACTTGAAATGTGGGGAAGTGGTTTTTTTGCAGATATTGAAGTGTTTGTCTCAGCCTTCATCTTTTTACATGAGCAATGGTATTCCATCGCTTCCAGCAAGTCTCCTAGCTCAAGGCACTTTCTGGGTCCTGGGCTTTCCATCTTAAGCTTTAGCAGACTTACACTGGCTATTATTTCTTGCTGATTCAAGTTGAATTTTTCTGATTGTTTAAGGCTTGCCTCCAATTGAGAAAAACTTCTACAAAGAATCATCCAGGACTGCATCTATGTCACAAGAAGAAGTGGAACTGTGGCGGTAAGGTCATTTCTTTAGGGAATCATCTGCTTGCCAAAAATTACTATTAAACTATAAAGCCTAGAAAGTGGGAGATGAAATACTGAGACAGAGGCACTAATGCTGGGGTCTTGTAGCCACTTAATCTTTTTAAGAACTCTTTCCTGGGAATGAAACAACTAGCAGATGAGATCTTATTAGTTGTCTAGAAAATTACCTTTAGGGATTTTTCTGCTTCTCTAGAAGTGTTTGATGTAGTTGAATTTCAGAACAGAAAAAAATCTTGACAGTTCACTGACTTTTGGCTGTTTCTTTGCCTTTCATGAGACAGTATGTTCACAATTTCTAGGTCCTTCCAAATAGGATTGTTCACATGTTGAATACCTTTTGGCTGTAATTTTTTCCCTGCATTTTTTTAGTCAAAACCGTCTTCAAACCAAATTCCAACTTCTGTTAATATTGTCTTCCTTTTTTATCTATCTTGTCCTTACAAGCACATCCTGGTGAGTACATGCTTCAGTTAACTGCATCTATTTTTTTTGATCCAACAACCTATATGGGTACCTTGCAAGGGAAACATCTGTTTCAAGTGACTTGGTTCAGCCTTGATAATAGTTACAGCCCTCTTCAGTAGTTCTAATGAAGTTAGTGAGCATTATTGAAGTGTTAGCTTTTTGTTACTTTTCTTTTTGCAAGATGTCTTTTTTTTCTTTGCATGCCAGAGACACTTTGTAACGGTGAGCAAAGCATGGAATTGTTTCCAGCTGTTTTCCCCTTTTTCCTTAAAATATATGGGTGTGTTACTGTTAGAGCTAGTGAAAATTACAGAACATTGTTCTAGTAGGTTAAAAATATGTACTGAGGAGTAGAGCATGTGTGATAAAGCGTTGGGTTTTTTTTCCTACTTCATCTAATCAGTTTGCTTTAAGGAGAAAAAAAAAGCAGCAATTGAAAGAAGTAATTCTGTAAACATGAAGGGAAGTTGAATTGCCCATTCTTTTCCTAGTTTACACCCCTCTTGAAGAAAAGCTTTTTACTGAATGGAATCTTCAGAGGAGTACAGGGCTGAAATCAATATGCTCATGGAGATGTTATGGTTTAAAACCAGATAGAAATTAAGCTCTAAGCAGCTGCTCCCCTTCCTTCTCACCCCCTCTGGTGAGAGAGGGACAAAAGGCAGAGGTAATGGTTTAAGATAAGAATTTACTGGAAAACATCTATGAGATAAGAAAAACAGCAAGAACACTAGTAACAACATTGTATAAAAGGTGATTACATGCAAAAATGCTCATGGAAGTTCCACCAACAGGACACCACCACAGCCAGCACCACACAGCTCCCGAGACAAAGGAGAAAATGGTGGGTGAAACTCTCTGTGCCCACTTTTTTTCCCCAAGCCTGAGATAACAAAAAACAATGATGCCAAGCCCCCTGGTCAGACCATCCACACCACCTCACTGCTCCATTTGCCTCTCCTGGGAAAAGGAACAAAATGGCCATGGAGGAACGTTGCCTTCTTTTCCACAGGGAAACCACATCCCCTTTCTCCTGGAAATTGAATATCCCATCCACCCCCCAGTGATGATTTGGGTGATACTGTGTAACCATGTAGGTGTGCCCACATGGCTTCAAGCTCTCCTCACTGCCAGTGCAAGAAAATTAACTCTGCCCTTGACTGAAACAAGGACAGCATATTAATAGCTGGAGGAAGCCTTGGAACAGCGGTTTTGTAATGTAGTCTTTTATTTGTGTTGTGATTTGGGTTTTGCCTGCTTTTAGGGGTTGGTTGTTCTGATGCCTTAAGTTTTAGCTTTCGTATTTTCAGATTCTGTACTGCCTGAGTGTGTAGTTCTAAGTTGCATATTAAGTGCTAGTAAGCTCTCTTCACAGAGTAGGTAGACAAAACAAATCTTTTACCCTTGGAGACCAAGGACAACTTTCAGGCCCAAAAACATAAACAACGGTGGACTGAAGGGAGGAACAAGAAGGATGAGACCTCACAGCCTGAAGCTGTAATTGGACAATTAGACCCCAATATGCAAATGGACCAAAACTTATAAAAATGTAAAACCTCATGACCAGGGTGCCATTTTATGGCCATTTTGGGTCTGCCTAGGGTGCAGCCCTGGTCAGACTCTTGTCTTTTTAATAAACATCTATTGTTCTCTAGCTCTGTCCAGTCTCTGTTTCAGGTCAGCCTTTCTAAGGCAACAGTTCCAGGGTTTTTTTTGGAGCTTGTCTTACTGTTCGTGTTCTTTTTCCAGAATTGTTCTGTTTGTATTTTCCAGAGTATCCAGGGTCCTACTCTGAAAACAGCTGGGGAAGGTTTTTGTCAGAATATAGAATTCTGACTGATAAGTTCAAGCCATTCATCTGAATTCTGGGTTGTCTTTGGGTTTAAAAACTTGTCATACCAACTTAATTTATAATAGGGTATAATTGTAGCCTGATAGGAGTGCAGTTCATGTTAATAACCATATGTAACTTCAAATTAGTCATTCTTAAGAAAGAATGGTAATTGATGCCTCTGGGAGAAGTGTTCCTAGAGAAAGACTTTTAGGAAAGATAGGAGACTAATTCAGACCCATTCAAGAGCCTGAACTTGTTTTTTCTCGTTGAAGGAGTTTTAAAATTGTTAAGAAACACAGTCTTTTATGTTAGCTCTGCTTTTTCATATAACGAGACTTTAAAACAATTGCACTACTTTAACTCTATACAGGAAAGAAAATAATGATATAACTTGTGATGACTTAAAAGAAGGTGAAAAGCGCTGCATTCCCAATCCCGTTTGTAAATTTGAAGATGTATTTGAGCATTATCCTGATATTATGGCCAATATAAGAAAAGTTGGTTTTCAAAAGCCTACACCAATTCAGGTATGTCTTCAATTTAAATGACTCTTTAACTGAAGCTTAAGAGAAAGATAAAAATTACATTTAAGTATTTATTGTTTTCTGTTAGTCCCAGGCGTGGCCAATCATACTCCAAGGAATTGATCTTATTGGTATAGCACAGACTGGTACTGGGAAGACCTTAGCATACTTAATGCCTGGATTCATTCACTTGACTTCACAACCAATGTAAGGACTGCTCACAGGTCTGATTTGTTTAGCTGTGCATACTTTCCCCTGCAGGCACTTGCTCCTGCACCTAACTCCTGAGATGATTTTCTAATAATGAAGATAAAAATCATGTATTGGAAAAAGAATTATAATTCTCATGGAATAAACACCAAATTTTTCACCATAGGTTCCATTAGCAGCAGTGTACAGAGGAAATTTAGAACAGTATAAAAATGTTCAGTGTCAAGCATGATGGACTTTGCCCATCCTCATATACCAACATTCTAAACATGCTTTGTTGCAGATCCAAAGATCAGCGTGGGGGGCCTGGAATGTTAGTCCTTGCTCCCACTAGAGAACTGGCACTTCAAGTAGAGGCAGAGTGTTCAAAGTATGCATACAAAGGAATTAAAAGGTAGTACTGCTTGTTAAGTAATGTTTTTTTTTCCTCCTACCAACTGTGATTAATTCACGTACTACAGTAATTGCATTTAAGAGGGGAGAGGATAGCAGTAAATGCAGAGTTTATATTTTCCCAGTTTTCGGAATGTCTGTTTTGACTAATCTCATGGTCAGTGTAGCTTTTCTGCTTCTTTTGAGTTGACAGCTAAGAAGAATCACACAGAATATGGTGAGTTGAAAGGGACAAAGATCATAAAGTCCAGCTCTTAGCGCTGCACAGGACATCCCCAAGAATCACACCATGTACCTGAGAGCTTTGTGCAAACACTTGAATTCCCTCAGGCTGGTGCTGTGACCACTTCCCTGGGGAGCCTGTTCCAGTGCCCAGCCACCCTCTGGGTGAAGAACCTTTTTCTAATATCCAACCTAAAACTCCCCTAACACAACTTCAGGCTATTCCCTTGGGTCCTGTCACTGGTCACCACAGAGAAGAGATCAGTGCGTGTGACTTCTCTTCCCCTCATGAGGAAGTTGTCACTGCAGTGAGGTCTCCCCTCAGTCTCCTCTTCTTCAGGCTGAACAGACCAAGTGACCTCAGCTGCTCCTCACACGGCTTCCCCTCAAGGCCCTTCACCATCTTTGTTGCCCTCCTTTGGACACTCTCTAATAGTTCAATATTTTTCATACATTGTGGTGCTCAAACCCGCCCGGAGCACTCGAGGTGGGATTGTCCCGCCCAGCTCAGAGCAGAGCGGGACAATCCCCTTCCTTGCCCGGCTGGTGATGCTGTGCCTGATGTCCCCCAGGACAGGGTTGGCCCTCCTGGCTGCCAGGGCACTGCTGATTCATGTTCAACTTGGCATCGACCAGGTCCCTTTCCATGGCACTGCTCTCTGGCATCCCATTCCCCAGCCTGTCCGTACACCCAGGGTTGCCTATGCCACGTGCAGAATCCGGCACTTTCCCTTATTGAATTTCATGTGGTTGGTGGTTGCCCAGCCCTCGGATTTATCAAGGTCTCTCTGCAGGGCCTCCTTGCCCTGGAGGGAGTCAGCAGCTGCTTCCAGTTTTGTATTGTCTGTGAACTTGCTCAGTATCTTTTCCAGTCCTGCCTCCAAGCCATTTAGTAAGATGCTATGAGGGCCAAGGATGGAGCCCTGTGGAGCCCTTCTAGTGACAGGTCACGAGTCTGATACCACCGCATTCGCTGTAACCCTTTGTGCCTGACCTGTGAGCCAGTTGCTTACCCATCCCATGATGTATTTATCCAGCTGCGTGCTGGATGTTTTGTCCAGAAGGATACTGAGAGACCGTATTGAAACTGAAATCCAAACAGGTTACATCAGCTGGCTTCCCTTGATCATCTTGGTGGGTTACATTGCCATAAAAGGACGTTAGGCTTGACAAGCAGGACTTCACCCTCATGGAGCTCTGTTGGCTGTGGCCAGTGACTACATTGTCTTACAGGTGTTTGTCAGTACCTCCTAGAATAATCTCCATAACTTCATCAGGTACTGAAATGAGACTAACAGGCTGGGGTCCTCCTTGAAAATCAGAACAATGTTCACCAGCTTCCAGTCAGCTGGGACCTTTCTGGATTCTAAACACTGCTCAAAAATCAGTGAGAGAGACTTCACAGTGACATCAGCCAGCTCTTTGAGGATTTTTGTACAAGTCCCATCATGCCCCATAGATCTGTAGAAATCCAGCTGGAGCAGCAGTTCTTGGATAATTTGTGACTCATCTGGGAGTGGATCATTCTTGCAGTTGTGGTTCTTCAGCTCAGGGCTCTGAAATCCCCTTGGTACATCGTCTGTATTGAAGACAGCAGCAAAGAATGTGTTAAACAGCTCTGCCTTGTCTTTGTCCCTGTCTGTGAGGTGACCATCCTCGTCCTGTAATGGGCCAATGTTATTTTTATGCTTCCTGTTGCTGCCTTCTCCGTAGAACACACCTGGCTTTCTTTTCTATGGGATTACACTGCTGAATAATATTCAGGTTCTTGCCCATCCAAATCTTTTTGTAATGTCATCTTCTAGCACATTGGCCTCGAGTCATGGGGTAATTGCATCCCTATCTTTCTTTTTGTAAAACTTTATGGTATTTCCATCAGCCCATTTCTCTAACCTTTTTGTGGTTCTTCTGGCAAAAGCCTAATTCTCTTGAGTATATCAGTTGCTTCCTGGTTTGATTTCATCCACAAACCTAAGTGTAGATCTTCATTTAAGCAATTAAGCAGACATTACTGTACTCTGAAACTTGCTTTTAGGGAACTCTGTTAACTTTGTGTAGCATTCTGAATAAGTCTTACTGCACCAGCAAAACATCTCACTTTTCATGATACTGTTTGGAAAACCATGCATCCTTTTATATGTTCATCTATTTTTGTGTAAATATTTTCAGAGCAACCCAAAGCATATGAGCTATCTTCATTTCACCATTACTTTCACTGCAGTTTCAGCAGAAAACTTACTGAACTGTTGAGGGAGTGTCATTCAGTGTTAATTTTATTAATTACTGCAATATTGTCCATCACACTTACCGTATTCCTTCCTCTTGTTAATACCAGGTGACACTTTTAAAGCAACATGGTGGCATTTGTTTGAAAGCGATTGACTTTAGCTGAAACTTAATACACCACTTCTGTAAAACTGTTTTATTTTACAGTATTTGCGTCTATGGTGGTGGGGACCGAAAAGGACAGATAGACATGGTCACCAAAGGTGTGGATATTGTTATTGCTACTCCTGGCAGACTGAATGATCTTCAAATGAACAACTTCATAAATTTGAAGAGCATAACATATTTGGCAAGTAACTGATATGCAATGACTAATTGCACCAGCTGGGAAATGGTTGACTCAGTTTGAATTTAAGCTTTAATGGGGTTTTCTTTAAACTTCCAAAGTCTTAATTACAGTACAGCTTAACACTGAAATGGGTGTTGGAGGGATGATTCATACTTACTGTAATTGCCTTGCAGGTGTGAAATATTCCCTAGGAAAAAATAAAATAGCCTTCTACCACAGCAAGCATTTTAAAGATGCTAAATTGTTTTTTCAGTAATGTTTGGCATTCTAAAATTCATTTTGTCTGGATTAGTTACTAATGGATGAAATGCCTTTCTGAAGCTGTCTTTTCCTTTCCTTTTTAAAGGTTACCAGTGTCTCAGTTTTTTATTAGAGCTTGTGCAGTAGCAGTCACACACAAATATTTCAGTGTTGGGGAACTGACTTCCTTTTGATCTCAGTGGGAAAATAGCCTTATAAACATTATTATAATCCTTATGTCTTCTTTTCATTTTTGCCTTTTGCTGTGCTGAACATGTGAGACCGTTGCTGTTTGTAAAATGCTTCTGTATATTCAATTTATTTCTAACCTGTCTGTGAATTGCTGCCTAGTTTGACAATTTGGCCATGCTCTCTGTCCAGCCCACTACCCTGTGAGAGTTAAATTCTCTCTGTATTGTAACAAGTTAGCTCCAATTCTAGGTCATAGTTGTGAGCTGACTGGCAAGGGCAACGGTGGCATAGCATCATTATAAATTTGGATGTTTGGGAAAAAAGTTTACTACTGGAAGACAGGAGAGTAGCATTCTGTAGAAGACTAATATGTAATTGCTGAGCAGGAGGAAAACAAGCCTGAAAACCTGCGTTCTGAGAACTGTAGGAACATAGGTCATCTTTCTGCCAAGGTGAAGTATAGTGATACCACAGGCACACACTGCTTCATAAAGCAGAGGGTATTGAACCAAAAGCATGTTTCAGTATGTGCAGCATATACTATAGTATGCCATTGCTAGAGTTAACTTTCAAATTGAAAAATACAATGATGTGAAGCAGGAGGAGAGACATTTGATGTTGCACCACTACCAGTTTAATGTTTTAGAAGAACCAGTGCAAGGACCATGTATTGTGGTGTGGTTGAGATCTCATGCCTCAGACTTTAAGGAAGTTCTGTGCTACCAAAGCACCATGTGAAAAATTGGACATTGAAAATTCTTTTAGAGATCTTCCTATATATTTATCCTTGTATTTTCTTTTGCTTTTCAATATATGTTTTCTGTTTCCAGAGCTTCATTGTCAGTTTTCAGCCTATAAATAATTTAATCTTGCAGCCTTGGCCTTAGGAAAAAGAGAGCGGTAATAGACTTCATATTTACCACCTTGGATGAAGAGCACTCTTCACTGAAGTGCTTCATTTACAGTTTTCATTTAAAGATATTACTGAGTCTTAGGAAGGTTCCCAAAGTAAACTGAGTATTACTTGCTAATATGATACAGTTGTTTCCCAAAGGACTTCCAAGATCAGATACTGGGATGCAATTGTTAAAAAAACACAACCAACCAAATGTACCGCCCCCCAGAGGAAAAAAAAATTAAAAAAAAAAAAAAAAAAAAAAAAAAAAAAAAAAAAAAAAAAAAAAAAAAAAAAACCCAAACAGCAGCATAAAACCAAGTTCTGTTAATTATGTCTAAATAGGTACTGGACCCAAGATGAATTTAAGGTTGGAATTTCTCTTCTTGCCTGACAGAACCATCAAATTGATCAAGTCTTGATTCAGATTTTTTAGGAAGCCAGTTATTCAAGATAGGCTGCTGTTTTTCAGTACTTCAGAAGTAAGATTGTAAATTCTGTTATAAACAGCCTTTTGATTGTTCAAAGTACATGTCATATGAAAATAAGCTTTTGGTTTCCCTGTGTTCAGTGTAAATCAGTATTCATTCATCAGCAGTCTGATGAAGTAACCTTCATTCTTTAGACTTCATGCTGATAAAGCAGAAGGAAGGAAATTTGAATTGTGCATGAATAATTGGGAAACATTTCGGAGAAAGTGTAATTGAAATATATATAAATGATGAAGGAGGATGTAGAAGGTAGATTGGAGTACTGCTTTTATTCTTCAATACAAGAAAAATAGTGTAAAACTTACCAATAACTGATTTAAAACAGAGGAAAGAGGAAAGTAAATAATTTTCAAATGAAGAACTGGCTTGTAAGAATTTCTTGCCAAGAAATAGAACTGAAATGAACAATATTAACGAGCAAATAAATATGTATATATTTAAAGATAACAGGAAACCTAAGATTATATGTGTTGAAGGACATTTAGACTATAAACCAGGATGGAGCTATGACATAGTTGAAAAAGTCAGTACTAATATCTATCTGACATCTCTTACAGTCTTGAATCTTAATGAAGCAGCTATCAGAAAAAAATAAACTTCAACTACCCTGATCCATCTATTAGACACAGATGCTTTCTTTTCCCTCTGCAGCAAAGTGCCAGTGAGCTTAATAGCATAGAAAGTTTCTGCTGCTGAAAAAGGCACAGCAGCCAAGTCTGTATGTAAAATTAGAGATGTTTCAGCCTTGCTATTCTATTAGAATTCATGTAGTTGAAGAAATCTCCATGAGCCCTCTAAAAATAAAGAGAATTCAATCAAGAAGTAGAATTCTTGTCTTGTCTCTCAGTTGATAATTTGTTGTTATTTCAGAGATTTACATAGATAATGTACTAAACCCCTTTAATATAATAGAATATCAGAGAATAATAGAGCAGCAGAATTAGGAGAAGGGGGATTAGAAAGGGATTATCATCAGTCCTATATTTCCACATAAGTGACTAGAAATTGTCAATACTTAAAAGCACAATCCATGTAACTTTAATTTTCAAATAGACTTTATATAAATCAAAGGAGATAAATGAGTCTTTCAGTCTTCTTTTTTGTATGAGACTGAAACATTCGCAAGTGTGCTTGTATATTAGAAAACTTAGCAGTTCCAAAGAGCTGTTTTCAGAACTCCAGCTCTCTTGTTAATTTCTGGCTTTTTTTTACCAGATGAAACAAGCTCATGCTCTGGGAGTTGTGCAGTGTCCTAGTGTGAGCCAGAATGTATGTTCTGGCTTTTTTCCAACTTCTAATGAGGAATTAAATTGACAAGTGATATTTTGATCCCGTATGAGAACTCTAATGAGGTAGAAATGAGATTTCCCCTTTAAATTGCAGTTTCTTAGTGTGTGTTGAGCAGATTGCTCCCCTCTGCGTTTGGTTGGTTATGGGTTTTTTGTTTGGTTTTTTTTTTTAATTTGTGCTTAATTTTAGCCATCAACCTAATTATTGTTAAAAAAGCCAGTTGTTTTCTTCTTTATTGACTTTAAATCCTCTTAAAGGAACTGTGAATTTTCTTGTTCGCATGCAAGTATAATACTGAACGAAAAAGTGTCAAGGAAATTGAAGAAGTTGAACATGTTTTGCTGTAAGTTATGGAGATGAGTCTGCAATTAAAACAGTTAGCATTAAAATCTTGTTCTGTGTAATGTCCTGCTGAAACAAACCCTTATCTGAGGGACTAGGCAGAATAAACCACCTTCTTTCTGAACAGGTTTTAGATGAGGCTGACAGAATGCTGGATATGGGATTTGAACCTCAGATAATGAAGATCCTAATAGATGTGCGTCCTGACAGACAAACTGTTATGACGAGGTATCTAAACATGATAGTGCTCAGGACTTGAACATAAGGTTATTGAACCAGTTAATTTCAAAACAAATGTGTCAGTTATTAAAAATTTCACTAGTTTTCTTTCTAATTCAGTCTAGTCAGTCCTGATAAGTCATTTAACTTCTTTTTTTTCATTTTGTACTGTCTTTTCTGATGTTTTGCATCAAATATAAAGACGATTGAGTTGTCTTAAAAAAAAGGTATCCTGGGAGTGCTAGAATTTGCCATATCAATTTGAAATGCCAACTTACACTTCTCCATCTGGGATCAAATGCATTTTCTGAGTTTCTGATCAATATCTTTGCTAGTCTGTACCTGGGTTAGTTTTGAAATTATGCAGCTTTTGGGAACTTAACAATCGAATATCCCAACAATAATTTTTGTTCCCATGTTATGCATTCAAGATGTTGTTTTAGAAAACAGGCTAGAAACATGCTTATTAGGTATTGTTCAACTAGTGAACTCAGCTGAGGCTTCAATAGAAAGGCTCTATAATTATTACCTGTACTTTTAACCAACAAAATTACCTTTTAAGCTCAAGTGCTGTTTACTACTAATTTTAGTTAAACTCAATACTGTTACTGCATGTGTGTTTCACTGTTGTATAAGAAAGGAAAGAAAAGAAGAATAGGATGAAATTAATGAATTGAAAAAGGTTTGGCACACTATTCTCATGTGTGTGTTTTCCTTGTCACTTCCTGTCTAGTGCTACTTGGCCTGACGGTGTCCGTCGCCTAGCAAAATCCTACTTGAAAAATCCCATGATTGTGTATGTTGGCACCCTTGACTTAGCAGTAAGTTGTCCTCTTCTTTTTTTTTTTTTTGTTTTTTTCCCCTTCCTTTTGTAGAACCTACGCTTAAGCCAGGAAACTTTTTACTTGTAACTAACTATATGTAAGTAAATGCACATATCTTTTGAAATCAATCTGAGCTTTCAAGGAACAGCTCCATGCTATTTATTTTAAATTTTCCTTAAAAGTTCAGAAAAATTTAAAGAGTGTAAACAAACTTTTTTTCTATAACAACATCTGGAAGTCATAGCTCTTCAGTAGAAGACGTCACAGGTGACAAGTATAAATCATATTGAATGTTCTACTTCACTGTGCCAAGTGTTTTTTGTGATCCCTTGGTTTTGCAACCTTAATTTTGGTTCAGCAAGTTCTTGTTCTTTAGTTGGTTTTCCTTCTGAAGGTCTTCCTTCTAATACATACAGCTCCTTATCTAAATCTACGTTTCCTAACTGCACCTTTCTCAAATGGAGTGGGAGCTTTGTACTAAACTCCTGGAGGACACTAGTCTAGAGTAGAAAGTATGTGTTAGAACCGTCTTTAAAGTTCAGAACTTGTAACATGTGGATGTAGTTGCTTATTTGTCATTGTTGTCTAGTTGACTTCAGTACCAGCAGAATTTACAAGAAATAGTAGTTCACCCAATATCTTAGGAAATTTTCCTTTTCAGTTCCATTTTCTTTAGTGATAGGGAATGAAGAAACCTAATATCCAGTACACGTTTCTGTAGAAATAGATACAAAATATGCTTTTTGTCTGTTCTGGTCAGAACTACACTTTTATCAAAGGACATTTCTTGTCAGGATTGGAATTTGAAAGACATCAATTGCTGTTTGCTGTTGTAGCTCTCTTCTCTAGGGCATTCATCTCTTTTACAGGACCTTAATAACATGGTGAGGGGTGGGGGAGAAGGGTTCCCATGTAGAGAGAGAATCTTTGTCTATTTGATTGAGTCTTCAACTCCTGCTGCAAGATTGTGATACTATACCATGAGAATGTCTAGATGTTTTACTTTACTTAATAGTTATACCTTAGACATTCTGTGGTAACCTTCAGAGGTAATGGAGTAAAGTTTTTAATGAACTGTTCTTGGAATAGTTAGAACTGATAATTTCAAAGAGACTTAAAGCATCTTCAAAAGCCTGTAATTTCAAGTAAGACTGCCATTGTTCCAATTTGCTCTGGATTGACATAAAATATTTGCAAATTAAAAAACTTCAATGTGTTTTTCACTAATATATTTATTTCACCTCACTGATCTGTACCCTTTAAATCTCTGCAAATAAATGGTTTGGCAAACTGCTTAAAGGTAAATTTTATTATTCTCCTAAAGCAACGAGAAAGTAAGAAATTTGCATTGTTTAAACTCCAAACTGATACATATTAAAATAGTTTTTTGTGGTGTCATACATTACTGGTTTTATAACATGGCAATATGGGAATTAACAGGAAAAAAAATATTATTCTAATCTGTTTCTACCTAACATCCCTTTTTGCTGTTTGACAGGCAGTAAACACAGTACAACAAAAAGTTATTGTTATCCCTGAGGCGGAAAAGAGAGCTTTCATGCATAGCTTCATTAAGTCTATGAAGCCAAAAGATAAGGTCATCATTTTTGTGGGAAAAAAGCTTACGTATGTAATCACTTCCCAGTATCACCTCTGTTTTGGGTTATTTTTGTAACAGAAATACTGAATAGTTTCTTAGTTCACATGGTAACCATCAAGCATAATAGCCCTTCTCCACAATGTGCTGCTAGTAGTATTATTTTATTCATTTATTTCTTCCTTCAGACTGACTGGCAGTTTGTATCTTTTCAAATATCGTTAATGGTGGTGGTAAGTCTCAGTTTCACATAGTTCAAGTGAGATGTTTGGATTCCTGGGGCTGCAGGAATATGATGTACTATTTATTTTCATGCACCTCTGGTGCATGTGAGACCTGATTAATGTGGGGGTGGACATTGTATCATACTTGAGCTTTTTGAGTGAACAACACAAAAATAATGTAGCATTCCTCTAAAGCGTAAATAAAGGTAAACATTTCTATGTGGATTAGACTTGCTTTCCTATTTTATAATAAATATCACCTGACCGTGGTAATGTTTTATCCTTAAGCACACATTTAGCTTTTATTGTCACGTTACTGTCTTTTTGATCTAAATCTAGATACTGCACTGCTTTGTTTCTAAGAGCCATTGCTTTGTTTCACCGTAGAGCTGATGATTTAGCAAGTGACTTTGGTATCCAAGGAGTTCCAGTACAGTCACTTCATGGCAACAGGGAACAATGTGATCGAGAACAGGCTTTGGATGACTTCAAGAATGGTGAGTTTGTACTGAAGTACTGCTTTGTTTAGGCCAGACTTTTATTCAGAACTTCTCTATTTCTAAGTGCCATGTCTCTTTAGTACTATAGAAATGAAAATATTAAAGAGCTCTGAATTATACATTTTCTTTATTAATTTGACAAAAAAAAAAAAGACCCAGCAAACAAAGAGATTGCTCTTCAATAAAGTTTTGAATGTCTAGGAGTTTAATAATTTAAAGTAAGGCTTTTTACTTTTGACATTTCTGGAAAAGTTGCTATTGTGTTAGTCTACCGAATGGTAGATTTAAATGTCAGATGATGATGCTTTCAGTGAAACAGTCTAGCTCCAGATTATGCTAATAGGGTTATGTGAACACGTATATGTGAACACAATTCAGGGTTATGTGTATACATGCTAATAAAAGACTGGTGCTGTGACAAGAGTGTCAGCTGAGAATATAGCTGTTGAAGTTTTTGTCTTTGGACAGACTCTTAATATCAACCAGGCATATTTCTTACTTTTCCTGCACTCTGCTGTTCTACTTGTGAAATGCAAATAATAGTAAAATGGTATTTTGCGTGCTTAGTTATCAGCTTCTATTTGACACTAACTCAGTGTGACATGCAACAAGCATATTTTTACTTTTTGTTAAGAATAATAAGTGCATTATAATCTAGAAAACCAATAGACTGGAGTATGTTTTCTCTTTTTTCCATCAACTCCCGTTCTCTTCCTGTCATATTTATTGTAGGCAAAGTTCGAATATTGGTAGCTACTGACTTGGCATCCCGTGGCCTTGATGTGCACGACATTACTCATGTTTTTAACTTCGATTTCCCTCGCAATATTGAAGAATATGTTCACAGAGTAGGTCGTACTGGAAGAGCAGGGTAAGTGTTTACCAGAAAATAGTAATGTATTATCAATGTTTAGTTATGTTTTAAGCACTGCATAGGTGTTTTTCTTGTCAAATTCTAGAGGCTACAGGTGATGTGGGATGGGGGAGTGAAGGCCTCAGTCTATCAAAGTATGCTCTAGAAATGCACTGCTTTTATGTCTTTAAATGAATTCACTGTGAAATTGAAGGCAAGCAAGTTTTACACTTTTCTGTTATTGAATGAAGTGTGTTTGAAGGCTGGTTTTAAGATGAGGAAGAATTAAAAAAACAATTTGCATTGATATTCTGGAATGCTACTTGTTTATCTCTTCACGAGCTGCTGATTTATTTAGTTTCCTAGACAGCACATTGAGAAGAAGCATCTCTAGTCTGTTCAAAGTCTGTAGCTGATCAAGGTGCTGTAGTTTAGTGGTAGTTCTTTTGGATGCTGCTTTCCCAGGCTGGTGCAAGTGTGATTTTTCTCATTTGATCGTGATATGTGTCTCTCTTCATACTTAAATATGTTGCTGTTATGCTATGTTTATTATCCAAAAGTCTAAATTAGTTGTGCATTTGCTCCATTTTAGCTGAATTGCTGTATTCTGATTTTTATGAAAAGTTGCTCTCTGTCATGTGCACAGTTAATGCTCAAGCCACTTTTATTCTATCAGCTCAGTAATATTTCCTGTAGTACAGTTCATTACTGCCTAGGTCAGTAGTAAAAGCCTGGCAAGAGTTGTTTTGACTATCAGCGGTTGTTTCCCTCCTTGTTTAGGCGCACTGGGGAGGCAATAACACTTGTCACGAGCAATGATTGGAGGTTTGCGTCCGAGCTGATTGACATTCTGGAAAGAGCAAACCAGGTAAGAATACATTACTGGGTGAGATTTATATTGGTTCTGGGTTAGCACCCAGGAGCTTCCCTCCTCACCAAATGTCAATTAGTGCAAAACCAGCACAGCACTTGAAGCAGGTCATGAAGGTCTAAGCCTGTTTAGACCATTCTTGGTGTTTGTGGTGTCTCAGGGAAAGAAAATGGGTATTTCAATCTGTCTTGTCCTAGATAGCCTTAGCTGTATTTTACCTTACAGATGAGTCCCAGTAAGGAACTGTGAACTTTATTAACCAAAGCCTTCCATGTCCAAAGAAAAAGTAGCTAACATACACATTGAGGTCTGCAGAGGAGTAATAGGTTTACTTAATGTCATAATATTTTATTCCATTTGTGTTTCATTTCTGGATGCATGTACCAACGTTTTTGTTTAATAGTGTAAATATTAACAATACTTATATCAGAAGAAGCTCAACTATCTTACCTGCTTATTGTATCTGACAGTTGTGACACCTGCATGTACTTTTCCAAGCTTTTTTACTGATGCTTCTAAATAGTAAGGAAAATGGAACTGGAATGTGATCTCTTTCTTTAAAGAAGCATATTTTTTCATTATACCATATCTGAGAAAACAGCGACAATTGTTTTGCTGTTTCTTTCTGTAACAAGGAACAGTATTTTGCCTGATTTATAGTAAACCCCCAGTTCGGGTCCTGACTTGGGCTGAAATTTTGTTTGTTTGGGTTTTGTGGCATTTGTTTGGTGTTTTGGGTGGCAGTTTGAGTACATACTAAATGGATTTTGTCTAGAATCTGTGGTTTTTACTATGGACCATTTCTCAGACTTTAAATCCTGGGTTAGAACTTCACCTCAATCTTCTGGTTTATAACTGTGAAAGATACTATGTTGCTTTATTGCAAAGCTAGTAACATGCTTTTGAGGAAGGAAAAGGAGGAAAAAAAAGTGTAGAAAAGTAGTCACCTAATAATTCCTTGAAGTTGCAGATTTGGGGTTTTTGGTTGAGGTGGGGGTTTTTTGCTTAGTTTTTATTCAGAAAATGCAAGAGGTGAAACCAGTAATGATACTGTGAAGCTGCTTCAGAGGTTTCTTGTGTTTTGTATTCTGAGTTAGCAGTTACCTTTCAAGCCTTGTCTCCAGCTGCAGACTGCAAAGTTCCCAAACTGGTTTTGGTTCTTTGTAATGTGTGATAGTTCAACTGGGAACAAGTCTCTGAGTTCAGAGGAGAAAAGAGGAACTCTGAATCCTTGCTTTCAGACGTTACTATTAGTCACAACATTGTTCTCAAACTTCGTTATGTCTGATAGAAAGGAAGTATCCCCACAGACAAAGTGTTGGGGTTTTTACTCATGACAATGAAAATTCCATGGTTTCAGTCTTAAAGCATCATGTAAAAGTAAGAAGAGAAGGTTCAGAATACGATTTCAAAACAAGTTAGCTGCTTTTGTTAGCCAAATGTTCTCTGTGATTTTAAATCTACAGATTTTATTATATAAAGAGAAACAGGTACAACAAAAACATGTCTTTTATGCTGAAGGAATGTTTTATATATAAAAGCTTAAGAAGCATGGACAGATTTATTGGAAAAACAGGTGGAAGACCAGTAGTCTTTGTAATACCAAGAAAAGCATTCCATATAAATTATAGCATCTTTATCCTTTCCTATTTTCTCACCTGGACTACCCTACCTTAGCTTATATGTTTAGCCGATACACAGATTATTCATGAAAAATCTCAACAGGCCACTAGATGCTGGATATTACCTCACTGAGATTTTTGTGTTTCTATATCCTCACTTCTTGCTTTGTGCTTGCTCAGAAACCACTCTTGCAAGAAATTGTTGTGATTTCGGTTTGGAATAAGTTACGTTTCAAGTTCTAGGAGAGGATCAGATACTGGGGAAGAAAATTATCCAATGTTTCAACTGAAAAATAACTTTTTCTGATTACTTCTATCTCCATGGATAAGTCTGCTGTGACTTTGAGCTACAGATACATATTTTCTAACTTTATTTTAAAATAATGTTTAAACTTAGGCAGAATAGACTTCCAGAGTTGTCATACTTTGCCAGGATAGTTGCTCACCAGTAAGAACAATTCAGTACATAAAACATAGCAAGCTGTCCCTCATGCCAGCTCAAGAAAAAGTTGCTGATAGCAAATTGCAAGCATGGCTTAATTATAAAGCCTGACAAAATAAATGGAAACTAGAGGAATATGACTTCCTCTTCCACCAGACCTTTTGTCCTGGCTGCATTCTCCACCTGTTCAAGCATTGCCAAGCCCAGGCACTTTTAGGGAGACTTGAAGGTATTTACATTTGTTTGTACTCTGCTGTTTGCACTGTATTTGTGCCAGTGGCAGACACAAATCACACAGACTGAGCAATCATGTTACTGGCACGCTCACACACTGCCCTTTGCTGGTCAGGAGACTGATTCTGGACAGGGTGACTCCCTCTGATGGCCACGTGCCATCACAGATTGTTGAAGTGGGCTGGCTTTGACAGATCAGTGATCCGAGACCTCTTGACTGTACAGTTGCCCACAGTGCTTTTTGTAGTAAACATTGCATTAATGTCAGCATTATACTCAACCTGGTTTAAGAAGTCTTGTTAGATACTGCCTTTGTTCTGTGAGCAAAACAATGGATCTGGTTTGGTTTTTTTCATCACTGTTACTCAACCTAATAAATCTCTCTGTAATTCTTCACATCTGGCCTCAGTTGTTAAGAACTCTTGAGGTGAGAGTGTTTTGATGATACTGTTCACCTTTTCCACATAATTACAAACATGCCAAAAAACCCCTGTGGATCTTGGTAAGATGCTCTTTCAACCTCCCAGTGGTGAGTGATCTGACCATTTTCTCCTGCCTTTCTGTCCTTGTCTTTGAGCTTTGTTCTAAGCACATGAGAACTGTTCCTATGACAACACTTTCTTTAAGCCTCTTCAGAAGCTCTTAAAACTTCCATAAGGAATTTATTACAAATCAACATTCAAATGTATGTATATAGTATGATATCACCTTTAAGTGGCACTGGATGTTTTTACCAGCTCTTCCTTATAACTAAAAGATACATTTCTTTTTGAACTATAATGTTGTAATTAGCTGGTTATATATTGCCATCAGATATGGGGATACAAGCATAGATATATTATTGAAAATCCAGAGACACTGTGATGATTATTTTTCAGTATATTTCAGTACAATCTTATGTAAAAAGATTTACCTCTGCATTTCTTCAGGAAAGAATCTGCAAAGTGACAGGAGCCAGATAAATAATAAAATCAAGTTTGGAAACACACAAATCAATAGCATTTTCGTAAAGCAGTCCAAAAGTTTAGCTTTATTTAAAATTCACCTTGTTTTTTTGCCTGCTTTCTTATTAGGTAGTTCCAGATGAGCTTATTGCAATGGCAGAAAGATACAAACAATCACAAATGAGAAAAGAAATTGAAAAGGATATACCAAGACCTTGGAGAAAGCCCTCAAAATAAGTGCAATCCCTTGAAGCTACTGAAACAGAGAAAGTGATTTTAATTAGTGTTAGCATCCATGAGCTTGAATTTATAAGTTTCATTTCGTGTTTGTTTTCTGTACCTGTCCTATTTAAACAAACTTGTCAAAAGTGTCTTAGAAAAGAAACCTGGATTAACTTTATACAGGAATAAATCTGGTTTTGCACTTGGACACTATTTTCACATAAAAAATAATTTTTTTTGTGTGATCTATGAAACTTCTAAAGCCATTATCTACTGGTTAAAACAAATATTGTGCCTTTGTTGGTTGGTTTGGGTTTTTTTTCAGTTAAATGCAGTATTAATATATAAGAACGGAAAAGATAATTTTTCCTTTTATATTTAGAGAATTGGATTCTTCATTGTAAGCAATGTTTGTCAATGTAGTTTCAAAATACTGTACCTTTGCCTTGATAAGCTGCTGGCATGAGAAGTATTTCTCAGGATAATGAAAGCTGTTCTGTTTGCCATTACTTATATTTGCTGAAGCAAGTTTTCTTTATTCTTATTTAAAACTTAACATTGGAGGTCATTTTTGTTAAGACGTGTCTCAAGATTTTTTGATAGAGGTCTGCATTTGCTTGTAATAGAGGAGAGCATGACAACAAGTATTTGTGGCTAACTGGGGAAGAAAACCAGCTTCTACTCTGGTTTTTGTGGATGTAATATTTTAGCTTAAGGAATAAAACCAGAATTTACATTTGAAGAATACATTTGAAGGTCAGCTTTTATTTCTTTCAGATAGTTGATTCACACTTTACGTTTGGATGTCAGGTTCTGTTACACAGACTCCCAGTGATAATGGGGCATGTTTTCTACTCTTTGAAATTTATATGGGAAGGAGTTATTCCTTCATTTGATGCTTGGTCTGAACTTGTGTTTATTTATGTGTCATATGATTAAATAAAAACTAATAAAATTCAGTAAAATGAGAATACTTTAGTAAAATTACTCTCTAAATACTCTTCCCTCTTAATTTGCTCATAATTGAGGTAAATCTGGGCATTATTCAAGCCAGTAGGTTATTTTGCCTTCAAAAAGTAGCCTAAAAATATGTACTTCCCATGGCTTCTATAAGTAGAAGCAAAAGATGTATTTATTTGCAGCACAACAGATCTCAAATGCTGTGTACTTCTCACATGCACAATTTTAGTAATAGGAAATATTATAATTACTTTTTTTTCTTAACACATTTCTTCAATATGAGAAAAATGGATACGAATTTCAATTTCAGGAGTGTCCAGTTCATGCTGCATTTTGATTTTGATAACCTTTTTTATCAAAGTCTTCCTCTTTGATACAGATTGAAAGATGCATTTCTTTCTACATGATTCATCATACAAATAAATATTCATTGGCACAAAACCACTCTGTTGCAGCATATTAGGTAATTATTGTTTCTCATCCAAAGCCCAATGAAAAGACTGATTTCAAAAGTAATTCTGAAGACTCAGGAAGGATAAGTTACTTCAGAAACTTCATATCACTCAGATAAAATATTCTCTCTCTGCTAACTGTTGCTGGTGATTGTCCTCTGCAAAAGATCTTCATCCACACAGGTGATCTGGGGAGGTTGTTCTGGTTAATGTCGAAGTAACTCCAGTGACTTTTTTGATTTTTTTTTTCTTTTGAAAGCAGGAGTGTATTTTGGATATTCTGCAGTGGTTCTTAATTTTAAATAAAATTGTCATTTTTCCCTTGATGCCTTTGTATTTGGAAACAGAAATTACGTGTGGGAAATTAACTATTGCAAATTCTTCTATATGTTCTTAGTATACCTTGAAGATATTTTGCAGGTGACATCTACGTTTGGATGGGCAAGGTAAATATTACTTAAAACATTTATTTTAAGGGTTATGGCTAAGCAGTGTGACTGAAATACGCATTTTTCTTTGTCCTCCTGATTTTATTCTGGTTTGGGCTTTTCTGGTGTTTGTAGCACCAGATTACTGAAGAGTAGTTTATGGTGCAGAATTTTTTGTTTAAATAGGCAAGTCAACATGATTAGATATCTGTTGTGAACAGTGTTCTTAATGATTCTCATGAAACACTGGGAATCCATTGTTCAATTCATGGCTTATTTTTCTTGAAAGGAAGTGATGTCTTGCCTTATCTTCTAGGCTGAGCAAGTTGTATTGGGGAATAAAAAAGTGAGTCAGCTGAGACTTTTGCAGACAATCCATAAAAAATCTCAGACATTGCTGAAAGCAATGATCCAGGTCTCCCAAGTGCCAGTCTGAGTCATTTGGCCACATGACACAGGAGTGGAGAAAAGCAGTTTTGACATGATACGAACAGAATTTTTCCAATTCTTTTGGATATTTCATTTTAAGTTGCTCTAGAAGATACTTCAGCAGCTTAAGACAACCTTTCCTGTTAACAAAAAAAAAAAAAGAATGTATTAGGTACCTTCTCCATAGTTCCAAATGTGTAGTTCAGATATTTAAACACAATTATGCATTAATTCTCTTGTGGCTTTCTTGATTCAGTACAAGATGTAATTGGCAAACCAACTTCTTAGTTTACTTGTTTAGGAGGTTTTGTACCTCATGTGGGTTTTGTTCTTCCTTGTTGAAAAAATCTGGAAAACAGTTCTCATAGAAGTGAAAAATCATTTATTCATCTTGATCTCATTCAGCAGTTTTCTCACCATCACTTTAGAAATTGCCTTGATATGAAGTGTAATTTTGCTCAGAAAGTGCAGTCATCGCTTTTCAAAGCCGTTTTTTCTAAACGGGACTGAATTTGGGAAAGATAATTTAACAAGTCACATCTTTTTGCATTCTAAGGCAAGTCTGGAGTGTAAACCAGCAATGTGATTGTTTCCACCTTTCATTAGGTGTTGCGTTGTGTATGTTAGGATCTTCTGTATTCCCCCCCATGTTGGTGGTTTGCTCCCCAGTTACCTCCTCCCCATACGATGTCAATCCTTCCCTACCCCTCCCCTTATTCTAGACCCTTCCCTATCAATCCTGTTTCTCCTCCCCTGGGGCTGTGTCAATCACCCTGCTCCCTCTCCCCTTCTTCTGGAAGTCTCTGGGAGGGGCATTATGTGGTTGGCCTGGGACAAGTGGTTCCTCCCCAGGGTCCCCTTGAGTGGTTCCTTTACCTGTCACTCCTTCCCTCTTATCCACACCCTTTTGTTCCTATAGGCTGGTGGTCAGTCTCCTCCCCTGTTTCCACCCCCCTATTTAGTTGCTGCGCTCCTTTGTTCAGGGTCTTTCTGGTGTGGTTCCCCTGGGTTGAGGAGCTCCTCTGTGTGTCTCCAATAAACTTGGATTATAGCCCATCAGAGAGATCGCCTCTTTCCTCCACCAAGCGTCACCCAAGAGCCTCTCCCGCAAGGACTTGGTGTCCTTGGCCGCAGTCCTTCACATCTCAGCCCACAGTGAGTGTGGGACAGTGGCCCCCTGCACGTCGTGGGTGCCACCGTAGCTAGCCGGGTGGTGGATGTGCAGAGTGGCATCTCTGAGGAGTGGGCACGACAACAATTAGGTAAATGCAAGTCAGACATTCAGCAAGAACATGCAGGGTTGTATTGCTGTAGAACAATTATGCCTAAAAGATTTACTCTTGCTTCCTATTATGAGTAATTACTGTTAGATCCAATTCTTAAGGGCTCAACTGAAACAGTGTTAGTGCTAGCCCAGCTCACACAGGCTTAAAGTAAAATATTCCTGTGAAATACCAACCTGCAGCACTTTGGTCCATCGGATTCACAGCATGTCTTTGATTTGCCGTGGTTGTTCATCATGTTCTTTTCAATATGCGAGAAGGAGAGTCGCCAGGTGTTCCCTGAAGTCAAGCACAAGACTGTTAAATGCTTACACAGCACTAAGCACCAGTTTGTGTAGATAGAAAAAACCCCAACTTTATAATTGACTTAAATACCAGCAATTTTTTTGCACCCACTAAAAAAAAATCATAATGCAGTGAATGCAGTTAGTTCCTCCTTAACTCCCCAGCTGCTTCACAAACACAATTAGAATGTAATTAATATGGGACATAATTGTTTAGATGCTTTAAAGTCTTAAGGATGTTTGGATTTACTTTAAAATTAAGCTTAATTCTGAACGCCCCTGGATTTGCTGAACGTGATTTAGATAACTGCATTATTCAAATAAATCTACAATTTTTTAATTTCTGTACTCTTACTGTGTTTTCTGGGATTTTTTTGTGCAAGTAATAGGTTTGTGACTTTGTCTCAGGTAAGATGACTGTTCTAAAGCACTTCTTTTTGTTCTTCTGAAAATATTTGCCAATATAGCTCAATGCCCTGTCTTTACACCAGCAATCACTTTTGTCTTCTTTTCATGAATTAGTTTCCCTTGTCTGTTTGGCTCAGTTACTCTTTGCATTTAATTTGCACAGGAAGAAATTGCCAAATAAATCAGTACTGCTGTACTGGGCTTTGATAACATAGGCATGTTAATTAAAAAGGTACCAGAATGCTTGAAATCTTTTTGCTGAAATCATCAGTTACCATAATGCATTGACAAGTCAGAATGTTTCTGCAAACTAATGGAGGCTCAATGTGACAGTGGTCTGGAGGAAAAAAATGTTGTAGCCATACCAGAGTTCAGTGAGAAGTAATGTATCTTGATAGGAAACAGTTTGCTTCCTGCAGAAGTATCTGATTTGTGGATGCAGTCCCACGTATGGGGATGTTCCCTGCATTTTTAGCAACTCTCTTCTAATTTCCTTACAAGAGAGTGCAAGCTGCTGTTAAATATAGTGCTAGCACAAGGGAAGGCTCATATCCATGTGTCTGGATGGAGTGGATTTAATATAATGCTCTTAAGTAATGGTTAGTGTACAGCCTGGCAGAGTGGGTTTGTATTTACATTTCAGTACAGGACAAGCAGTACCACAAATGTGATGCTTTAAAGAGGGATGTCAGTTGTCTGAGCTGAACACATCCAGATGAGGTGTCTCGAAGGTGGAACACTGAACACGATCTGGATACCCTTTCTATAGCACTTGTAAGTCATCAAGTTGTAGAGAAGATATTTCATAACTTATTATTGTCCATATTTGAGGTACCTCTTAGAACTTTCTCTCTTTTGTTTTGCTTGGCTACTAAATAAAGTGATCTAAATCTCAAATCCCTCCTGACTTTTGTTCCCAGCCACTGTTCAATTTTGAGGCCGCTCTGTGTGCTGAGGGGCCAGCTCTGCTGAGCCTCCAAAGTCAAGATGATGTCCACTGATATTTCTGATGGAGGATTTTTGATCTGAAGAGTTATTGCAGGGCTTCCAGCCTTTTTCCTTGCCACAGTGACTTCCACATCTAGTAACAAAGAAAGTGATATTTCATGTTAGATAGAAAGATAAGTTAGATGAAACCTTTTTTTTTGAAGAATGTTACAGTTTTTACTAAAGAGCTTAGAAGTTTCAGTCACTGGTTCTTTATCCTACAGGATGCTGAAACATTGAGAAGGCCTGTTGAGGAGTTCTATGAACTAGGGAGCACTTCTGTGTTTACTTGATTTACTGTCCAAGAATTAAAAATACAGTAATGTTTTTCATTGAACTGCTTCCCTATTGAAAACACACAGTGAAGAGATCTGGCCACAATGTTTCTGAAGGTTTTGGGAAAAAATAATCCTAACTGGGGTTCTTCTAATATAATTATATTATATATATAATATATATATTTAATATAATTATAAAAATAACTGGGATGCAGTTTTTGTACTGATCAAAGAAAATACTAGGTACTGTATAAAAGAAAGCTCTTTGTTTTGCTCCCACATTAGCAAAGGGCTCTTTGTAAACTCCAGATAGGTGCAAGATGTATAGGTCATGTAGGAAATACCAGGCATGCAACAGAACCCTAAATGTTTGTTATTTTCATACAGAAAATATGCATAGTGGAGTTAATAACGTAACAGTTACCTATGATATATTTGTGATTCTTAACACAAGAGCCAGCTTTTGAGATACTGGGGACAGGAGGGGTTACAGCTCTATTGGCACAAGGAGACAGAGGACCAGAGGACTGGCAAGAAAATGTATCTTCTTAACACCGGGGCAACACATGCACAATGGAACTGGATTTTTAGCACTTTGTGGCAAAGCTCAGTACTAACCTTTAATGTTTTTTACTTCCTGTTTAATAATTTCTCTTAGTGCTTCAAGCATTTTAAAGGCTGATAATTTTCCATCTTCCTCTAAAAACCTCAACCAACCCTTTTCTTTTGGACTTCTTTTGAATGATACATAGTAATAGGCTCCAGTATCATCAGACTCATCCAGCTGAATCCTTGGAACAGGCATTACAAGCATGATGTCAAACTCATTTGGTTCAGATATCTGCAAATATGAGAATATAGCAGTCAATGTGCAACTTAGGTTTTATTCTCCTGAGATTTTTATACCAGTTGTGGTTTTATGTACCTTGGTGTACTACTAATCCTGTCTCATGTGAAATATGAGCTTATTTCTGTGGTATTGCAAGAGTACTTTGCATTGGGGTGGAAAATAGCAGTTTACAGCTCACTTCCCAGCTCTCCAACTTACTAATTTTTTAAGACAGTTTTAAGATTCTTGAGCTGTTCTGAATAATTAATGCATAAATGTTGTACTCAGTCATCCTTTTGTGCATCAGAATCAGCTGTGAGGAAAAAACTGCATTGCTAGGTCTGAAGCTGGTTTTAGACAGAAGAAAGACGAGGGTCCCCATGTTTGACTTTCAGTCTGCTGGAACCAGGAAAAAAGGTACTGGTTCATCGCAGAAGGTGAAGGGGTTGGAATGTACCTTAGAGATACAGCTAGTCCTGATCCACCCTGCCCTGGGCAGGGATACCTTCCACTAGACCAGGTTGCTTGAACACTGGCCGGGGTTGGAGCATCCACAATCTCCTCAGGCACCCTGTACCAGTGTCCCACCACCTCCACAGTAAAAAAATTCTTTCTAATGTCTAATCTCAAATTTCTTTCTTGCAATTTGTATCTGTAACTCCTGCTTTTTGAAAAAACTATAAAGTAAAACCTGGCCCAGGGCTTCTGTGCAATGTTATACCTGACTGCTCGTGTTGTTAGACCGGGCTCACCTGCGTGCTCTGCAAGGGCGGAGCTTGCTGCAGCAAGCAAGTTCAGGTAGCGTCTCTGACTGAATGCACGTAACATCACCCCGCGAGCGACGGGGTTCTTTATAATGTATTGTGGTTACTTCACAGAGCCATCCTTAATTTTAACTCGTCGGGAAGGGCCAGCTAAGAGCGGCTCTAGCGCGGCCGGCCCGTGCGAGCCGCCCGCCGCCGCAGCCCGGCGGGAGAGCGCTTCCGCCGCCCCGACACCCACCTTGACGCGCTCGTAGTAACTACCGGCGCTCTGCCTCTCGATGGAGCTGAAGCAGCTGTCCTTGACGCGGATAGCCTGGACCAGGTGCAGGATCACCCTGTTCACCAGCGTCGCCGCCTCGGACACGTCGTCGCGGGCCAGGCTGAGCCGCGACAGCACTTCCCGGAGCCGCAAGGCGTCCGCCGCCGGCGGGGGGCGGCGGGCGGGGGCAGAGACCGTCCCGTCGGGCACCGCCGCGACGCCCCGCGGGGCCGCGGGGGCTCTGGCGGCCGGCGCTCTGCTCCGCGGGGCGGGGAGCGCCTCTGCGCCGTCCGCCGCCTCGCCCGCTGGCAGCTCCCGGGCAGCGGGAGTTCGCCGTGCCGAGCGGGCGCCCCGGGCGGGGGGTCCGTCCGTTCTCGGCGTCTGGAGGGTCGCGGCGCCGCTCGGGCTTTCACCCGCGACGCGGCCCCGCGAGGGGCTTCGGGCTGCGCCCTTCTCCGCGCCCCGGCTCCGCGGAGCTGCGGGACGCGTCCCCCGCCTGGTCCGCGCCCCTCTGCCACTCGCGGTGTCCATGGCCGCTGTTCCCTCTCCGCACCCGCAAGACGACGAGCGCGGCCCCGCGAGCGACGGGGTTCCCGCCTCTGGCTTCAGGCGAGTTCCTCTTCCAGGCAGCGCGACTCCCCTAGGAAACGAAACACGGCGAGCGGGGCGGAGGCGAGGCGCTGCCGGCGCTGCCAACTTCAGCCTCGGCACAGAAAAGCTCCGGCAACAACCAAGCTGCGGCTTCCCTCCAATCCGCGGGGAGTGTTTTCCCGCTCACGGGCGGCTCCTCCCGCCCGCCCGCGGGGTGAGGACACGTGAGCAGCGGTACCGCCCGGCTTTTCCAGCCGTCCCGGGCGGCCGCGGGGAGGCGCCCGGCCCGCCGCTCCCGCCGGCCCTGCCTCTCGCTCCGGGGCGGAGGAGCCGCGGCGGCGCTCCCGCCCCCTGCTCAGGCTGCCGGGAGGGCCGGCCCAGCCGCCATGTTCCTGCGGAGCGGCTGCCGGCGCCTGCCGCTGTCCCCGGCGCCTCGCCCCGGGCACCGCCGGGCGGGCAGCGAGGTCGGGGCGGCGGCAGCGCCGCGCTACGAGGTGGTGGTGATCGGCGGGGGCCATGCGGGCACGGAGGCGGCGGCGGCGGCCGCTCGCGGCGGGGCCAGCACGCTGCTGCTCACGCACAGGATCGGCACCATCGGTACCGCCGCGGGTGCCCGGAGTGGGCGGGGGAAGCTGCCGCGGGCGCCTCGGGTCTCCACGGCGTAGGGAGCGGCGCTGAGCCGGGAGGTCGCGGGAGCTTTTGGGCGGTTCTGAGGGTGTCCCTGTGTCATTGCCTAGGGGAAATGTCCTGCAACCCGTCCTTCGGCGGCATCGGGAAGGGGCACCTCATGCGGGAGGTGGACGCCCTGGACGGGCTGTGCGGCCGCGTGTGCGACCGCTCCGGCGTTCACTACAAGGTGCTGAACCGCTGCAAGGGCCCGGCCGTGTGGGGCCTCCGCGCGCAGATCGACCGCGGCCTCTACAAGGAGAACATGCAGGTGAGGGGGCCGCGCCGGCCGGACTCTCGGGTGTTGGGAGTCGGGATACACGGCTGAGGATTACGAGGGAAGATGTTTTGCTTTTCATTATTTACCGATCAAACCGAGATACCTTTGTGTTCGGTACTTTGATGGCAGTGTAAGTTGTTGGAGCTCAGCATAGTTTGAAAAATTCTCTAGTGTTTCAGGTACAGGTCAGGCTTCATGACCAAATAGTTTATTTGAGCTGAAACTTTATGTGAATGAAAACTTCTACCTGATAGATCAGGATAGGACCATAACTGAGTGTCTGCCAAATGACCTGGTAAGAATGGAAGTGGGTAATAGATGTTTCAGAAATCAGCAGGGTTTGGGATTGCCCGTATGTCTCATAACTTCCTAGATTTTTGCAGTAACTCCTTTCATGACAGAAAGAAATCCTTAACACACCACTGTTGACAGTTCGTGAGGCATCTGTGGAGGATCTTCTCTTGACAGAGCCAGAACCGGGCCGTCCTGGGAAATGCCAAGTCACAGGAGTTGTTCTGGGTATGTGCTAGTCACTCACTAAGTGCCTTCAGTTACTCCACACTAAGAACAGCTTTGGGGTAAGCATTTCTGATTCACCAATGAGAAAGATGAAGTATACAATTCATATTATATAATTAATTATTCTAATTCTATACAATTAGTGAGAAAGATGAATTAGCCATCAGAGCTGGTTTAGGCAAAGGGTGAAGTAAACCAGGTTAATATGTGTAATACAATGTCAAAAATACCTGGATTGGCAGTACACTGGGATGTTAACTAAGTTAATTTTCTTCAGGCTAGTGATACTGAGTTCCGTGCTGAGATTTTATTTTGTAAAGGGTGTATGCTGCCCTCAATGTTACAGGACTGTGGGGTCCTATTAATAACAGGCCTGTAGTTCATTACCCCTTGCTGTTCTAATTAACAAGCTTTCTGAAGTAAAGGCCTGGATGTGTGTTTTTTCCAGGAGTGGTTTTCTTTGTTTGGGGTAACTTGCTTAGGAATAATAAGTATACAGAAATAACTACATGCTGCTTATTGTAGTCATTATGGAAACGCTGGTATTATTTTCTAACAGAAGACAGATAAACCCCCAGTGAATGCTGTTAGTCTAGTTTTAGACTAGAAGTTCCAGAATTCCAGGGCTTTGTTGGTACTAAAATGTGTACATCTCTGACACCTTGCCGTTTCAGGGGATGGGAGCACAGTACGTGCTGGGAGTGTTGTCCTGACCACCGGCACGTTTCTGAGGGGTATGATCCACATTGGACTGGAGATGCACCCCGCGGGGCGGCTGGGGGACCAGCCGGCCATCGGGCTGGCTCACACGCTGGAGAAACTGGGGTTTGCTGTGGGCAGGCTGAAGACTGGGACACCTCCCCGACTTGCCAAGGATACAATTGACTTCAGTGGTCTGGAGGAACGCACGGCTGACAACCCTCCAGTGCCATTCAGCTTCCTCAGCAAGGCTGTGTGGATCAAGGTGGGATAGCACCCATTAAATGCACATAGAGCCGGGTGGGGAGTGGCATAATCAGCCAGGGAGTTGGTAGCTGGGATGTGTTTGTACTGGAGGTGTTATATTTTTGAGGACTCTCGATGCAAGGGAGAAGTTACTTATGTTCTTTTGAAAGCAAATATTTTTTTACTCTCACTTCTCAGCTTGAGAACTGAACTTCCTTTGCTTCTGGAGTCAGAGTTGTGTGAAATGTGATACTGGTACTACTATTCTTCATGTGCTGGTTACATGGCTGGTTTTACAAAGTCTTCCAGTATGAAACCTGTATTGTGGAGATTTACAGTGTCTGGCTTCCTATTTTAGTTCTGGAATAAGGTTAAAATGTTGAAATTAGAGATGATTTGTAGTATTGATTATGGAAGAAAAAGGATGGATTTATCCACAGAGCTGAGAGGTGGCAGGTTAACAGTAACTTATAAGCAGAAGAGGTTCAATTTTCTGAAGAAAATCTTGGAAAATTGGCTGGTTTTACATAATGTAATTAAACAGCACAGAGTTAAGCATCAGGAGTTAATTTGTCCCAGAGGGTAGAGGATGTAGGAATTGCAATAACCTTTATAATCAGGATGGGGCAAAAGTAGGATCACTTGAAGTCCTTGGTATGTGTAGGAGAGGTTTTGAAACAAAGTTTTAAATCTAACAGCAAAAAGCTGTTAGACAAACATTCCTAATAACAATTTTGAGTCAAAATTGAAAACATATTAGGAATTTACTCGCCATAAACATGTTCAAAGAAAGAACAATTTTCAGACATTTATATATGCTGTAACACCAGGATTTTTTGTAGGTGCTCCCAGAAGTCTGCCCAATTTATTGCATCATGGTATAGGTGTTCTGTTTCTTTTATTGCTACCAGAACATCTCATCTGTCTTTGTTTAATGGATAACCCAGATTTTATCCAGCTAAACAGTGCTTTATTAAATTTGCTGTCCTGCTTAGACAATTACAGTTGATTAAGTTTTCTGGGGTGCACAGGCCTATGAAGTGACTCCGTTACTGCACCTGCAATATGTTAATCAAGTTTTCTGGGGTGTATAGGCCTTTGCCTCCTTAACTTCTCAAGACAGCTTTCTTGCTCTATGGCATCTAATTCATCTCGAGTTATATGACAACCATTAAACAATTCTTTATTAAATTTTGATCTTCAACTCTTTATTCAGTTCTCTAAGGGGTATGGGTCCATGGAGTTCCTTTCTGCAGGTGCAGTGAGATGATTTCTCAGGGTTTTGTACTGACACTCAGCCAACACAGATCTAAATCAAAACCACGTAAAATCACAAGACTGTTGGCTAACTAAAATATAACTCACTGGCAGTTTTAAAGAGTTATGGTGCTACATTATCACTGTTTTGCATGTGAGTCTAATTACTCTTTTTCAGAAGAATCAGTAGAATACTTTACTTCACATGGTGAGGTTTTTTCCGAACTTCGAATTTTTCATGTTAATTGCAGACTTTTGAGGTTTGTTTTTTTCCCTCTCCAAGAGAATTTTTTTTTTCTTCACCAGACCCATGAATTGGCTGTTAGCTGTAGGGTCAACACTTATTCTCCTAACTCCAGAGCTTTTTTTTTCCCTGTGATCAGTTTGAATGCTGTGATGTAACATGTTGATTTAATGGGAATATCCAACCTGTAATTAGAAATATGGTATTTAGGATAGATCTTGAATTCCAGACTCCCAAGTTCCATCCTGTTCTTGGCCTGGTTTTGGGCATGTTGCTCAAGCTCTCGGATCGCTCGTGTTCAGTCTGTACAGCGGGTGTGACAGCGCTGCTGACCGCTGCCAGAAGTGAGAGCCAGCCATCATGGGAAAGGTCTTGGAGATCTTGGAGTTATTTAGTGAGGATACACTGTTGTGACCAGATTAACTTAGGCCGAGCTTTGGCCTCTTCCAGCCGGAGGATCAGCTGTCCTGTTACCTGACTCGCACAAACCTGAAGGCCCAGCAGATTATCCGTGATAACCTCCACCTGAACAACCACGTCAGGGAGACAACGAGGGGCCCACGGTGAGTGTGTGGCATCATGCGAGGTTCTCAAGGGGACAGGCTGGCAGTCTGTTTGGAGCTGTGGGTCTCTCCTGCTTTGCTTCTGGAAAGTCACTTTTTCTTCATGTCAAGTGCTGCTTATGGCTGTTTACTGTTGCAGGTACTGTCCCTCTCTTGAATCAAAGGTTCTGCGCTTCCCAGACCGAGAACATCAGGTGTGGCTGGAGCCCGAAGGCTTGGAGTCCAACGTCATTTACCCCCAAGGCATGTCCATGACGCTGCCACCTGAGCTCCAGGAGCAGGTGATCAAATCAGTCCCAGGCTTGGAAAAAGCCAAGATGTTACAGCCAGGTGAGGGTGCTGAATAGTTTTGAATCTATTGGTCATATTTATTTGCTAGTTAATGAAAAGCAGATTTTGTTCAGAGTGTAGCAAAGCAAAGGAAATATGAAGCAAAACTAATTCCTGGATGCAGGGATTTTTCCTTTGCTTGTTCAAAAACCATAAATAGAATTTATAAACCATTCTGCTCCACTGGTTGCCTTGACAGTCCCTTCTGTAACATCTGTCTTGTTGTGTGTCACAGGCTATGGGGTGCAGTATGACTTTTTAGACCCCCGACAACTGACTGCTTCTCTTGAGTCACGTCTTGTTCAGCGCCTGTTCTTTGCAGGCCAGATAAATGGCACGACAGGCTATGAAGAAGCTGCAGCTCAGGTGGGCAAATCTGACTGTTGTATATTCAGCACTCAGAAAGGGATATTATCTTGGTCTTTGTGATAGTCTTTCTAGGCCTATTTTGTGGTCATGAGGTGTTCTTTTGTTACTCACCCTGATTCCAGACTTGCCTAAGATATTTTCACTGGCATTTGTACAAGTATCTGCAGTTGCTGTCACTAAGGTTGCAGTAACAGTAGTAATTGAAAGTCCTGGTAAGTGTTTCAGCATGGAGACTGTGAGCTAGGTATAATTGAAAACATGGGAATTGTCTCCAGACACATCAGCAGGGGCCAAGAAGCCCTTCAGGCACATAATGTCTCAAGAAGGAAACAGCCTGGCACAGACTGTTGTATTTTCCTGGGTACAGTTTGACATGTGAGCCTTTGGGGGCCGATGTGCTGATGTTTTTGCTGAGGAGACCGATGGGTGTTTGGTTTGTTCTGCCTGCGCAGGGTGTGATTGCTGGGATCAACGCCTGTCTGCAGGTTCACGGCAAGCCCCCGTTCACCGTCAGTCGCACCGAGGGCTACGTGGGAGTGCTGATCGATGACCTCACCACGCTGGGCACCAGTGAGCCCTACCGCATGTTCACCAGCCGCGTGGAGTTCCGCATGTCCCTGCGGCCCGACAACGCCGACGCCAGGCTCACTCACAGAGGTGTTCTCTTGTGGTGGCTCTTGCACTGACCTGCCCTGCCTGGCTGTAGACCTTTGTCTCATACGCCACCTGTCTCTGCAGGGTTTGAAGAAGCTGGGTGTGTGTCACAGCAGCGCTATGAACAAGCGGTTAAGATGAGAGCTGCGTTAGAGGATGGGATCGCAACGCTAAAATCACTTCAGTTCAGCATCCCCAAATGGTCGCGGTTACTGCCAGAGGTTCCCATAAGTAGCAATCGCAGGTGACCTGTCAGGTAAGGGTTACACCTGGAGCTCTCTGGTTTGAACTATACTTGCTTTAGCACATCTGACTAGTGCTTTCACAGCATTTGTCCATCCTTCCTGAAGCTGGCAGTTCTCCAAGACTCCAACCTTACCTCCTTCAGAGGACACACATCTAATGTTTGCCTATAGAATGACATTGGTGTTTCTACTAGTCCACATTTCCTGGTGCTAACATGTGCTCCCAAAGCAAGGGGGTGCTCCACTGGCCCAGACAGTTCTTGCTGTGCTTACACAGAGTCACCAGCTGGGCATGGTTTTGTAGGGGGTTGCAGCTTTGCTAAAAGCTTGGTAAAAGCAGCAGTTGATTTCACACTGGTGTCAGGTGGTAGCTGTTCTTGTACACAAAAGCCCTTACTCCCCTTACTCATACTTTATTTCATCTTTTCTTTTCTGTTGTTTTAAATCAGTGACTAAGACCTGGCTGACAGAGTCTGTGTGAAAGGTTTCTCTTGGTGCCCTTGCCTTGTCCCTTCTGTCTTGCTGTAAATTTATGTGAGGAGTCTCTCTTGAAGAGTTTAGCAGCTCTTCTGTGTACTGAGAGGAGTTAGTAGGGAATTGAGCTTGGCGCTGCAGCTGTTATGGCTTAAGCTAGGAGCTTTGTAAGTTTGAGCTTGGAACAGCTGCAAATCTGCCTTACAAGTGCGACTCCTTACCATAAATGTTTACTCTTGTTCTTCACAGTGCCTTTGACATCCTTCAGTATCAAGGTGCCAACATGGAGATTCTGGCAAAGGCTATCCCAGAGCCCCTGGGCAAGCTTGCTCAGTGGAGAGAGCTGGCAGAGAGATTGAAAATAGAAGGTAGAGTACAAGGATTAGGCTGTCTTGTGGTGATCTGTATACATTTGTTCAGTAAGGGGAGAGCAGTTGTCCTAGTGTGTTTCATCTTGGTGCTTAGAGAAATGAAACACTGATCAGAGTGTGAACTTTCTACCATAAGCCACAGCCCATTTATGTACTGGTGTTTCACTCTGTGGGTAAGATCACTCTTTGGGTTTTTTCCTCCTTACTGCCCCATCAAATAGACCATCCTTTGTTGTGATGAGAAGATAAAAACAACCCATGTATCTAAATTCCTGTAACAAATCAGAGTATAACTTCTTCCAAAGCAGTGATGTGAATTAGGCTCTATAATCTATAAGGCTGGAAATTTCCTTCGGAACTTTTGACCACATTGGTGGAATTTCTCATTGTGCTTCCAAGATTTCTTGCAAGTGATTTGTTTCACGTGAGTATCTGTCTGTATCTGCCTTTCTTGTTCCCCTGATCACCACAGCTGCTTACGAGTGGTGTGTAGTCAGTCAGCAGCAGGAAATGGAAGAAGTGCGTCGTGATGAGGCGCTCCAGCTGCCAGACGACCTGGATTACTTTGCCATTGATGCCTCGCTCTCCGCAGAGGTGCGGGAGAAGCTGGACTCAAACCGCCCCCAGACGGTGAGAAATTCAGCCACAGCAGGGCTGAGCAGCAGTGAAATCCCTCCTGTCTTCTCAAGGGCATGGGGGTGAAGGAATCAGGGAAAGGAGCACCCACGGGTTTTGATCTCATTTCTCACTAGCCCCCATGTGTAGGTTTGGTGGTGGTGAACTTGTTCCTGTCTCCATGTGCAGATCGGTGCGGTCAGCCGTATCCCTGGAATCACACCAGCTGCTATTGTTAACCTGCTGAGATTTGTGAAAACCGATCACCGGAGGACAGAGAAGCTAAAAGCTGTGCCTCAGTCTGGGGAGTACTTCCCAGGAAAAGCTTACTCAGGCAAAGCAACTTCACAAAGACAGATTTCAGCAGAGCTTTCTGAAGAGGAGACAAAGTTTGTTAAAACACCTTTGTAGAGAATGGCACTGATCCTGCCAGACTTTGTGGCAAGATCCCCTGTGCTCCTGAGCCTCTTCCCAGGTAACACCCATTCTGGCTGGATCCAAAGCAGTTGTCGTTGGGTTCTGTGGCAGTGTCATTGCATAGAACAAAGATGATGAATGCACACAGTAACTGCTCAGAAACCTAAATACAGCCTGTGATTTTGCTGATCCAAATGGAGAGACAGAGAACTGCTTTTAAAATTCCACTCGTTTGGAAGACTTCGGATAGGCACAATCTGTATCTTGTAAAGGACAGTGTTCAGTTCTTCTGAAATGAGTAAGAAATGTTGCCTTGCAAAGCCCTTGGCAGCACAAGAGGATTGGAGCTGAAAAGTGTGTTCCATTGAGTTCAGGACTTGTGTTCATAGCTGTGCAGTGACTGTGCACAGGCTGGTGTCTGGGTGTGGTGTCAGCCAGTAGGAGACACTTGGCTATGGAAACATGTGCCACACGAATATTTAAATTGACGTAGGAGACTGAATGTAAACACCACATCCTGCAGGTGTTTTTCAAAATAAATAAAGCTTATCTTGAAACCTGCTGAAGAACTCAGTTATCACTTAGCTTTCAGCAGGGCCTTGCCAGTTCACTGGATCACAGTTCCCACATGTAAGGTGGGCTGAGATTCACTGCTGGGGAGCTGGGGGAGGCAGCTGCACAAGGCTGGTGCTGAGAACAGTGGGCGACGTGTGGGATCCTGCCCCATGGACCTCAGCCTGGGCCCTCTGAAGCTCTGACTGATATGCTGTGGGCTGGGGGAGTGGGATTCTCATCAGCACTGGTCCTGCAACTGACAGGAGCAGGGCTTGGATTTGAGCGAGATCCAAGTCAGGTGGATCAACTGGGCCGTTGGTTACTCACCAGCAAGGCACATGGAATTCAAGCTGTTGCTGTGCACCTACCAAGTCCTTGCTTGACTCAGGCAGCAGCTTCTGGTGCTGGTGTCATTTCTGAATGTCCTCTTGCTTCAGAACACATTTTGATACAGTAAAATCAGGGAATCTTATAGGTTGGAAAAGACCCTTAAGGTCACTGAGTCCAACCATGACGCAAATATATATATCTGTCATTTTGAAATTATAATTCTAGAAATTTATTTGGCATATTTGCTCTGGGTGAGGGTTGCTCTCCTGTCCAGAGAAAGGAGTCAGAGCAAATCCCTTTTGTTGACAGAGACCCTGTCATGCAGCAGGAGGATGAGCAGAGTTTGCAGTTTGGGGCATTATCCAACCTGCCTGAAAGCCCTTCCCCTGTCACCATCCACTGGCTTGCATGGAAGAGCTTTAGACACGTGATCTGTAGGTCAGTTCATGTCAGAATGGCTCAGAAAAGCAAACTCTGCTCCTTTATATCTGTGCCCTGTTCCTTGTTGGCTCAAAGATTTGCTTCAACCTTGAAAGCCCTAAGTTCAACATAAGAAAGGCAGCTGTGCTTTCTGTGGTGTAACTCGGGCACCAGGTATGGTGCTCATGGAAGTCCAGCTATGTGAATCCAAAGGAACCCTAAATCTTTACTTTTAATCCAATTAAGCAATCTCAAAACTACATTTCCTAGTTCTTGTCAGCAGTTATGTGATGGGACTATTTAGCTTTCAACAATGTGTGTCTTTAAAGGCAAGTGCCTCGCACCTTGCTACAAAAGGAAACACTTTCCTCAGCTTTGTGTGCTAAATTTTTCTGTGCTTCTGGTGTCACACATGCAGCATAAATGAAAGGGTGATTCCACTGAGCTGGGCTGCACCAGTGTCAAAGGAATAGCAGAAGGAGGGGAGTTTTCCTACTTTTAACAATTTCATAATGCACAGCTGTGGTCTAAGGATGGGGAAGGAGTTAAGTTCAGGGGAAATTGAAGTCATAAGAGCATTGCTTCTCAGCAGATCTGTAAAAACTGCTCTTTCTGTTTCAGTGTGAAGTGGCTCTTTGGCCACTGGTGAATTCCCTTGTTAAGACAGCGTGTCCTCTGTTCACATATGTAGGTTAATGATGTCCATATTTGCTGAAATGGAAAACTTGGCTTGTGCACAAGTTTGAGGACTGGCTGTCCCTCAGGTATTGGTTTCATGTGTACAGAGCTTGCCACAATATTTTGTGCTTGTTGAGAAGCAACAAGCTTTTGTGTTTTGTTTGAGAAGACTTTTAACATGAAGAGAAATTGCTGCAAGTAGTTCTATTCATTTTGTTAAGAAAACCAAGCACAGAAAGGCTAAATAATCTGCTTAAGTAGCATGGGCAGATAGGAGGGACACCTTGTGCCATCTAGTTTCTAACCACTGGGGATTTGTTACAAGGCCCAAGGTTTGGTTTTTACATGAAGACAAAGTGAGCTTAGACCCTCCCAGGTCCTGTGGCCTTGCTAAGACCAACAGGATGGGAGGGGCAGAACTGGAGGGGTCTGCTCTTAACGTGGGTGTCTGCTTGCTTTTCCTTGTCTGTGCACTAATGAATGGCACTTTGTTGTCCTGTAATCCTTGCTGTCACCAGGCAAGCAGAGAGGGAGGATGCCAGGTGAGGCTGACCTAACTTGTTGCACATACCAGCTGTCCTTGTGTTCCATGCTTCAATGTGTATGTCTCTCCCTCCTGCAGGACACAGGCCTGGTGATCAGCACTTTTTCCCTCAGGTATCTACCACTCTGTCTTATCCCAGAGTTTTACAACTCCTTTTCTTTCCCTACTCTAGTTTTCATTTCATATGGTACTTGAACTGAGCAGTTTCTTTGCCTTGTCTTTATTTCTGCCTGGGAGATGGAAGCAAGAGAAAAATGAAAGACATTTTATGCTAGGAGCCACTAAAAGCTGCAAGCTTAGATGGTCTCAGTGCTGCTGGGATGTTTGCAGTGGTGCAGCAGTGGCTAATTGTCCCCCACTTGGCTGGCCCTTGGCAAGCCCAGTGTACCTCCTAGTTGTGCATTGTCGCTGTTGCCACGCTGAAAACACACACAGACTCTGACTAGATTTAGACCAAGAGAATTAACTTTATTACATCACTGGCTCTATTATATACTATTTCTAACATGCCTGGTGATTGGTAGGCAAAGTCAACACCTCTCCAATCACATTGGTCAAGACAGATGTCTATCAAGAAAACGCCTCCTCCAAGAAGGAATGTAAACTATCTATTATTTACAGAAAAGTGCGTGAAGAAAGAATTTTCAAAAGGTAAACATCAGAAGGCTGGAAAACCAGGGCGACAATTGCGCTTGCACTTTGTTAAGTCGGTTATGCAGTGGTTTTAGATGCTCAGGGGTTACCAGCTTTGATGACCATTTGTCCCAGGTTGTGTTCCTCATGCCGTGACAGGTATCTCTGGATGTCGTGTAGTGGATGCAGGGAGGAATCTACTGTCCCCTTGGAGATGCTGTTTCCACCCAGCAGATGCTCTCAGTTCTTCCCATCAAGCCACAGCCAATGCTGCTCAGAGTCTTTCCAGGGTGTTGTTTCCATCTTTTGCCTTGACTTCATGGCACTACTGGGAGATAAAAAGTGTCTTTCCCCTCCTTGGATTAAAATTAGTGGTGTCCAGGCATTCAGATGGGAGATGGGAGACTTGCTTGGCAATTGCTATTACATAAAGGCGGGAGAAAAAAGCATTGATTCTTGATCTGTTCTTTTACTGACAGTGATGCATTGGGGAAACAAATTGTGCTTTTGTCTCCTTTTTGAACTGCTGTGCAGGTTTAACCCTTCAAAGGTAGCTCTGAGGGAGGAGACTGGTGAGGATCCCCACCAGAGGATCTCTGACTCCATACTCAAGGCAAGAGGGCCTTGACCTCCGTGCCAAGGAATGCAATACTGGCAAACCTTCTATCCTGACAGCTGGAGCCTGCACCTTCTTCACCTATTCACAGGCCTAAGACTGGAGGTTTTGACGGCCTGTGATGTTTCCTTGGAGTGCTCAGCTCTGAACAGGCACATCCATAGCCTCAGTTTCCCCTCTCTGTGCCCCTCCAGAGCGGGTGCCTCGCTGCTGCTGCCGGAGTGGCTCAGCAGAGCCACACGTGTGGCCGCAAAGGGCTCCCAGGGGGAGCAGGGCTCAGCAGGAGCCCGGGCTGCGATAGAGACGGAGGTGGAATGAGTGAAGGGGAAGGTGTTCCTGGGCAGCATCAGCTGCAGCTCCCAGCACAAGCCCCAGGAGGGACATTGTCATGCACTGCTGGGCACTGACAAGTACACGCCGTTCTTGTTCCAAGTGACTTAGAGCTGGATGTGGTTAAGTGAAGAGCAGGCACAGAGCCAGGTGGGAAATGAGCTCACTCTGCCTTCCAGGGCAGCAAGAAGAAAGGGGAAGTGACAAAAGTCTCGGGACCAGTTACTTCCTTTGCAATCTACTGTGGTTTAACTTGAAAATTGCCATGCATGACCAGGTGGTGGCCTGTGTCACCCGTGTACAGGATTTTTGGAGTCACAAGTGGAACGGCTGCTGTGCCTGGTAGTGCTGAGCTGGCACTTCAACGAGGTTTCGTCCTTGTCCTACTGCATCTCGGGAGACTTTGGCCAGGTGGCAGGTGACAGGGCTGGCTTGGTGGCATTGCCCCAGAGCCGGCTGGTGGGTGGGTGTCAGGCAAGAGCTGGAAGCGGCTGTTGAGGAGCAGAGTGGTCACGTCACAGGCAGTGATCTCAGTTCTCCTGTGCCGTGCCACGTGTGGAGCAGTCTGGGGAATGCTGCCCAGGAATGAGTCGCAGGAATTTCCCTCACAAGGAAGTGACTGCAGCAGAACACAGCCCCCGTTCAAGGTGGTTTTCCTTCTCCCGCTCCCGGGCCACATAAATACACCCTCTCCTTCTCCAAAGAATTAGGGTACTGTAATCCATAAAATGCTTTAGCAGCAAGCTAGGTGATATTAGTTACTGTTACTAGTAATGACAGTCAAACAAACTTATAATTACATTTAAATTCATCTATTCCTTCCTTTTTTTCCTCTGGAAAAGGCTATTAAAGAACTTATTTTACATAGAGACAACACCAACCATCCTACATCTCTTTCTCCAAAATACTCATGTCCTAGTAGCAGAACCACAGCCTAGCTTATATTCACTTACAAACCAAACATTCACTTATAAACTAAATATTAATGAAATGTTAATGAAATATTTCATAATGAGAACTAGATATAACAAATAATATAAAAGAAATCATATGTATAAATAACAACTAGTTATCAATAGCTGAATATTTAATTCATTTGGGGGCATTTCACTTTGTTTACTAAGGAATTAGCTTAGAATCCAGCTTCAAAATAGGAACCACAGATTTTAAGGAGTCTGGCAACTGCAATTGTAAAAAAAAATTAAGTAGGCAACTATTAATTTATGCAGATGTATACATACGTTATATATAATAAATAGGTGTGCATGTGTGTGTATATATATACGTACATGAAACAAAAAACAAATGGGCATTTTCCTTAGGATGTGCCCAGGTGGCTGCAGATAAGAGGAACCTGAAATTGCCTTTTAAATTTCAGCCCTACCTGCAATCAACCCCCTCCAGGAGGGGATCTTTTTCTTGCCTTTCCAGCTCTGTGCAGGTTTGGAGTCAGCAGCTTCACCAGCTGTGCTGAGCTGTGCAGAATAGGTACCTGGGGTGGGAAAACGCTGTGGCTCTTCCCTTTGTATTAAATAATCCAGATTTTACTGGGCTGAAAGGGAAAATGTGACTGTGACTGCTGCTGGCAGGGCAGGCAGGGCCCTGAGTTAGGGGTGAGCTGGCTCTGCTTATTTCCAGTCATTGTGTAATGCAAAAAAAAATTAGCATATTAACCCATGGACTAGTGTTTGTGCTGAGCCTGAGCTAGCAGATGCCTTTGCAGGGGGATGCCCAGGGTTCTGGATTGCTTTGCTGAGAAGAGCCAGGAGAAAGCCTTAGCAAGTACCTCAGTACACCGAGGGCAAACCTGTTCCTACTGCATCCTTAAAATCACACACTTGGCCCATGGGGATGAGTCACAAATGAAAGCTTAGGTATCTTCCAACTTGGTCTGCGTTTCTAAAGGAAGAAATAAGCAAAAGCTGCACAAATTCCAAGCTGTTAAGCATGGGTGCAGCTCCTTGGCTGACAGCCCATGTGCACTGTGCTTCTGCCCCCCCACCCACAGGCCAGGGCCCCTTCATCAGGGTATCCTGCTCTGGTTTATCTCCACCTGTCCTCAGGACCTCACTCAGCATCTTCCAAGGAAAATATTTAGGGTTCAGCTGTCACTGTACCAGTACCGAGAAGCTGGCAGATTTGAATTATGTCATGTAAATATTTGAAACATAAAAGGATTAAAAAAATCACTGATAGGCAGCCAGGGAAAATAACCCGATTTTTAAAAAAGCAGGCAACAATGTAATTGAGTTATAATGCGGAAATAATCTGAAGGGACTAAAGAGGACTCAGAAAAGGCTAAAAAACCACAGCTTCTGTACCTTGGAAGCCAATACAGTTTTGATATCTAGAAGGTTTTTCTTCAGCTCTTTTGCACCCCAGGTGCCCTCTTCTTTCTCCTGAAGTGGTTTCAGGCATCTCCTTTGTAATTAGGAGCAGCATTGCAAGAGAAGGGTAATTTTGCCCAATATTATCTTCCACGGTCACAGTTCATTCCTCTCTTTAGCTTATAGTTTGCTATTATTTAAGATTTGCAATTTCAGAAAACTGAATTCCTAGAGAGGAATTTGCTCTATTTGGTGCAGTCAGATGACATGAAAAATTCGAGTTATTGAAACTAATAAATTCAAAGGTGTTAATACTGTCAGGAATTTACAACTTGAAGCGAAATGTGTGAAGAGAGAAGTTCTAGCAGAAAAGGAGCTTTGGGTGAAGCAGATGCTTTGAGCAGGACCTCAGGGTGTTGTTGGGGAGGCAGCTTATCAGCCCTCCCACTGCATCTTCCAGCCCCCAGCCCCCTCTGGGCACTACATAAACACAAAACGAATAGAAATTAAAACCAGGTGGGTTGTATTCATCAGACTGAACTTAGGTGGTTCTTCAACAGATAATCATTTAGCACCACTGAGGAAAAGAATACCCCTGTAAAGTACAAAGTTTAGTTTGTCTCTATGTGGTTGATCTTGACCAAATCTAAAATTTAAAATATGCAGTTACAGAAAATAATTTTTCTAAATTTGTCAATACCTTTCAAAATATACCGAGACAGCTAAATTCAGAATGTGAATTAGCCTTTCACTTGCAGTTTCAGTAAAGTTATTCCAGTAATTAGTGTGGCACAAGCTGATGTGAGATATAATTAAAATGCCTCTGGGCAGTAGTCTGAGCAGACTCCATTTTATTCCAGCCTGAACTATCCACCTAGGGAACTGACACTGAGCAAGAAGTTACTGATATCAGCTATGACTGCACTGCTCCATTTCTCTACAAAGACCAACCAGCCTTTGTCCTCTTTGCCCCACAGTACCTCACCACATACATTTCTGGAATATTTGTTTATTCAAAGTCCTCTGGACTACCAGAGGAAAAGCATTCAACAACTAGAAAGCAAACATTCACAAATGCACAACTCCAGCCAGTTTTCTGCCTTCACAGCTGGCTCCATCACCACGGCAGCACACTGTCACTCTTCTGTATGACACCACCAGCATTGCAAGACAGTGAGGAAAGTGTTAAGGACAGCTCTAAAAGTTGCTTAAAGAAATAAGCAGTCAGAAGACAAATACAGTTCTTAACTAAGAACATTTATTAAAAGTTTGATCGAAGTAGTTTTATTCCCAAATTTTGTTTACAAAAGTCTAACAATTTCCCCAGGTAGTCAGATTAATAAGAACTCAGATGGCATTACATTAGTGCATAGAAAGCAAATCTGGTCTATAAAAGTAAAAAAGAAAAAACCAAATGTGTAAAATTTACGTTTTAAATACATGAAAGCAATTGCTGGTATTGCAGGTAGAGCATTCTCAAGAGTTTTGCTGCGCACATGAAGTTGTTAGATGCAATACTGTTCTCTTCCTGCTAGAAGCAGGACCAGTCCCTCTGCCACGAACTATGCAGCTGACTCTTGCCCTGCTCTTCAGCTGGGCCATTGTAACATGACCCAGCCTCCCAGCAGCTCTGGCAGTTGATCTGATGTATGCACAGCACACCTAAGGCCCTCTTTCAATAGCAGCACTGCACTGCACTGCTGGGCCGGAGCACTCACTGCTGCATCACACCTTATTTTCCCTAAGGATTTGAGTGAGTTGCTTACTACAAACTGCCATGGACAAGTATGGCCAGCCAAAGACAACCCTGTGCAACGTGCAGAGGCACTCCAGACTGGGTGTTGCATATCCAGGCCCCGGCCCGGCCAAACCAAACATCCTGTGCCTAACAAAGGAATGTGAAGGAAACCTAACGAACACAGAGCCGCGCTGAAGGCAGCCTGTGCCAAGGCTGCTTTGCTTTTCATCCAAATCAGAACTTTGCTGAACCAGTTTGACCGAAGCCTCTTGGAAAATATTTAGTGGTCCAACTGAAAAGCATGCTAAGATTTGGCAAGATACTTCAAGCTTTATTATGGCAACAGTAGGTCTGCCTCCATTTTAAGTTATGTACTTCCTGTTGCCTTGGGGACACTAACAAACCTCCAGAAGCAGAAATTTAAGCAGCTGAGATTTCTTCACTGAATTACATAACCTAAGCAGCTCTCTAGCCCTTGCTCCCACTGTACCTTCAAAAACGGTGTGTAATGCTCCAAGGTTTCACTGCAGTTCAGACACAGAAGGTGAGCAGAAAAGGAGAAAAGATCCAAACAAAGAAAGAGCATGAAAATTAGTAAATGCAGTTCAGACCTATACAAGCAGTACAGATGAGTTCCTGCAGGGCAAGCACACAGCTGGAGAAGGAAAGGAAAACAAACGAGAGCATACAGCTGTTACAGGCAGAACAAACATACTGGTGTCATGGAACAAGCCCCTCAAAGACACCAAATTCTTTTTGACCTTTTGTGGGGAAATCATGTGAAAGGTTAGTAAAACAGCTGCACCATTATGCAAGTCAGCTCTGATTATCCATTAACTACTTGCCCCATTTACCAATTTGAAGCAAGGCTTCTACACCAGAATTCCTAATTATTACAGCTGGTATTCTTATAGCCCAGAACATTTTTACTTGGGATTATTTGTCTAGTGACTATTAATAATACTTCAGACTAGATACTGAAGTCCCCTTTAACTGTTTGATCCAAATTTTCAACTGCAGTTAAGACAACAGCAGGCACTTTGTGCCACTGTTCTATTTGGTGCAGGCTACAATGGTGGGTCACTCAGATTGAAGTGTAATTCTACACAGAAATTTCAGATTTGGCTATTCAGTGTCTTACTATATATATATGAAAACATTTATGTAAAAGTGTTAAATCTTTGAAGAGCTACACAACAGGTTATCAGTCCTCCAGACAAAAAAATCTGGTCCTGCTTTTGACTAGAAAAATCAGTGTATAAAATGTTGGAAACCCAACATTAGATTCTTTGTAACATTTTTTAAGGTAAAATGTGTTCACTTTTTTCTTCTCAATGTCAACTTTTCTTGGTTTACTTGATGCAACACACAATGCACCAAAATAACTGTTACCTGGTATTTGTGCAATCCAATTTAAAAATAGTTTTTGAAGAAAGCACCAGAAAAGTTATTTAAGGCTTAGATCAGTTAAAAAGTAAACCTGTAGCTGAATTTTGTTCTACTCTTAAGAAACAAGTAATTTTGAGTATTTGCTTTGTAACTTCTGAGCATAATCAAGTAACAATGATCCTCTCTTATCCCACCATGACTATAGGTTTTGCCAGAAACTCAACATTAACCCAAAGAACACAGAGACATAGCATTGAACTTCTGTTTTAATGGTCTCAAATTCTGTGACAGATTTTTGGTCAAGTTTCCATTTTAAAAAATTTATCGATTTTAAAGACTAATAACTTAAACTGCTACGAAACAAATGGTCCACAAACATTCCTTTCCTTCTGAAGCTTTTACGATGCATTGTAATCATTAACCAGTCTTTCGCTATTAAACTTAAATGGCCAATTGAGACAAACAGTTCTGAGACCGTTCTTCCACCACTGATTAAGACTGAGGTGGCAGCTGGTGTACAGAATTTTCATTTAGCCTTCTGGGCCTTCTGGGCAGACTTTGTGACCTTGCCAGCTCCTCCAGCCTTCTTGTCAACTGCCTTGATGACACCAACAGCGACCGTCTGCCTCATGTCACGCACGGCAAAACGACCTGAAAGCAAAAACACGTTTCATGACTTTTGTCTATGCTCCCTAGGTCACAGCCCAATTTGCACAGTGCCAACACACAGGTTGGTATCAACGGGCCAGTGCTGCCCTGGAACCAGACAGGGACAGAAGCATCACCCTTCTCCAGAGTATCTCTCCCTCTATCAGTGAAGTCTTGATTTCACTTCACAGTTTTAAAGTCAAAGCTTTTATCAGCATTTCACAGAACACACTGCATCCTGCCACTAGGAATCAAGGAGTGTCTTTTCCAGAAACCAGTATTAATGTGAGATGCCTTACCGAGAGGAGGATAATCAGAGAAGCTCTCAACACACATGGGTTTGCCAGGGATCATATCAACAATGGCAGCATCTCCAGATTTCAGGAATTTGGGGCCATCCTCCAGCTTCTTGCCAGAACGACGATCTATCTTCTCCTTGAGCTCAGCAAATTTGCATGCAATGTGAGCAGTATGGCAATCCAGCACAGGGGCATAGCCAGCACTGATCTGGCCAGGGTGGTTCAGGATGATGACCTAAGAAACAAAGAAAGCCAAGGTAGAAGGTAGATAATTTTGAACACTTGCAGAGCAAAGGAATTAATGAGATTTGCTTGGATCAAATATAACTCTGAATACAACTCTAAGTTGCTTCATAGCTTAGCTTAACAAGACTCCTATTTTGGAATGCAGAGCTACATTCTCTCTGAATCCCTGACCAGCTGCAAAACATACCTGTGCAGTGAAGCCAGCAGCTTCCATGGGAGGGTCATTCTTGCTGTCACCAGCGACATTACCACGGCGAACATCTTTCACAGACACGTTCTTAACATTGAAGCCAACGTTGTCACCAGGCAGAGCTTCACTCAGGGCTTCGTGGTGCATCTCAACAGACTTAACTTCAGTAGTTACATTGACAGGAGCAAAAGTAACCACCATGCCTGGCTTCAGAACACCGGTTTCCACACGGCCGACTGGTACAGTACCAATGCCTGCAAGCAAGACACAACAGTATTATTCATTATTCAGCTTAGTGAATGTATGCCCTTATGGGGAAAAAAAAACCCACTTGAGACAAGAATTTTAAGTTTTGACTTGGAAAAGCAACTCTTGTGCAAATGCCTGCATTTCTGGCCCATACATCAGCTGTTGCTGGGACATGAGCAGCATGCCAGAGAACACATACCGCCGATTTTGTAGACATCCTGAAGAGGCAGACGCAGAGGTTTGTCAGTTGGACGAGTTGGTGGCAGGATGCAGTCCAGGGCTTCAAGGAGGGTGGTTCCGCTGGCACTGCCATCCTTACGGGTGATCTTCCATCCCTTGAACCAGGGCATCTGTAATGGAAACAAGCCCAGGTCAATCTGACTGCTGAATTTCATGGCACAAGGCTAGAAAAGCCCAAGTGTTATCTCTTAGCATTGTCTCAATTGACCGTTGCAGAGTAAGAGTTTTTTTAAGTGCTAGGATTTATCTTGGACCATTGCACTTCCTAAACACAGCTATCACAAAACGTGCATTTTATCATTGCCTAATTAGTCTTAACAATCCTCCTAATTTCATGCCTTCATAGAAATAAATGCCAAACCTACGTTAGAGCTAGGCTCCAGCATGTTGTCACCATTCCAACCAGAAATTGGCACGAAAGCCACAGTGTCTGGGTTGTAGCCAATCTTCTTGATGTAAGTGCTGACTTCCTTGACAATCTCTTCATATCTCTTCTGGCTGTAGGGTGGCTCAGTGGAATCCATCTTGTTGACACCAACAATCAGCTGTTTCACACCCAGGGTGTAGGCCAGAAGGGCATGCTCACGGGTCTGCCCGTTCTTGGAAATACCAGCCTCGAACTCACCAACACCAGCAGCAACGATCAGGACAGCACAATCAGCCTTAAAAAAGAAAAAAAAAAACCCTCACTATAATGCTTGTGTGTATGTCAAAGTACTACAGGAACCACCGCTAATCAACCGAGGAACAACCTTCCTGAACTCCCCAAATTCTATCTTCTTTACATACCTGAGAAGTTCCAGTAATCATGTTTTTAATGAAGTCTCTGTGTCCAGGAGCATCAATGATGGTGACGTAGTATTTGCTTGTTTCAAATTTCCACAGGGAAATATCAATAGTAATACCACGCTCACGTTCAGCCTTCAGCTTGTCCAGCACCCAGGCATATTTGAAGGAACCTTTGCCCATCTATGGTTAACAAGAAAACCAATTTTTTATTCCCATTAAAAAAACAAGAGACTTCCACATCTGCAACTATTTTAGAACGATCACACACTGGCTGAAGAGCAAAATCTAGTAATAGTAGCCGGCTTAACGTTGAAAAACGTTGCTGCTCATAAAATAAGCAACACGATACACTTGGCACTACTGGTGAGAGATGCCAACTGTTGAACCTGATTGAACTTGTTGACAGTTCAGGCTCCTCGACAGCTTGTTAATTCCACTAATGCATCTTTATGATAGAGCTCTTGAGCCTGGGTCTTACTATCAAGTATCCTCTACAATTTTAAGTCCTCTTACTACTTCAATCCTTGCAATAATCAACTCTTTTAACTTCCACTCTGTTTAACACTTGCAGAATTTTATTCTATCATGTTTTTATGACCTGCGCTATTATACAGAAAAAAATCAGTATCAGTAAAACTCCCTGATTTTTAAATTAGGCTTTAATAGATCAAGTTCTTTCTATGCAGAGTTTGAATCTGGCCACTTAACTTGATTCCAGATGTTACTATTCAGAGGCAGCTTTAGAATACCTTCTCTTTACTTGTTCTACATTTCACAATCTGAGTTTTTGCAACTAACACAATGGCAGATTGAACACCTGAACAACACTACTTCTACTTCGGGGACAACCGCAACGCAGCTGCCGCCCTGTGGCCACGCAACACTGAGCCACTTGTTCAGCTCCTGGGGCAGAGGCAACCAAACCGCCTCCTCGTGGCCACTAAATGCTTTGCAAGTTCACTTTTGATACAAGATAATCATTCTTGCAGCCCGGCATTTTGCTGGCTGCTATGGGCCCACGCACCTCAGCTGCTTCCTTCTCGAACTTCTCGATGGTCCTCTTGTCGATGCCCCCACATTTGTAGATGAGGTGGCCGGTGGTGGTGGACTTGCCAGAATCGACGTGGCCGATGACAACGATGTTGATGTGGGTCTTCTCCTTTCCCATTTTGGATGTTAGTTGAGTTCTGTCTTTCGGCAAAAGAGAATCGACACCTGTAAGTTCCCCACAAAAAAGCTAGTTACGCCTCGGGCCGGGCCTAGGGGCAGCGATGGCGGCGCCACATGCGGTGCGGCCCGGCCCGGCCGGGATGGCGGCCCCGCCCCGCCGGGGGAGGGGAAGAGCGAGGCAGGCGGGCCGGGGGCCCCTCGGAGCGCCCCTCGCGTCGCCCCCTCCCCGGGCTCGAGTTACCCCGGCGGCAGCGGCCCGGGCGCGGGGCGGCGGCGAGCGGGCCCGGCGGGCAGCGCGGAGGGCGGGGCCGCCCCGCTCCTTTGTGTGACTCACCCCGCCCGGGCCGCCGCGTCCTCCATTTTGTGGCGCTGGCGGCGGGCAGGCAAGGCGAGCGGCCATCTTTTCACTCGTGCCCCGGCCCCCCTGCCCCCCGACGGCATCCGCCGACGGTCCCCGCACGGCCCCGCGCCCCAACCCGCGGGGCGTAAGGGGAGGCTGCCGGGCGCCTTCTGCCCCGCGCCCGCCCAGACACACCGCTCCCTCGACCTCAGCCCGGACAACGTGGTTGTGCACATGGTAATCGAGGAGGAGGACGATGCGCCGCCATCCCGCCACCCCGCCGCCCCGCGCTTCCCTGCCCCAAACTCTGCTCCGGTTCCTGCTGGTACCCCCGACCCCTCCCTTCCCCTCAGCCCCCACCACGCCCCAGCTCGGCGCTGCCCGGGCCTCCGGGGCGAGCTGACCCCGGCCCAGCCCGGCCCTGCGGACGCACCTCACCTTCTGGGCGACGGCGGCAAACCCGGTGCGAAAAAGACCGACGGCGTGAGCACCGCCCCTTATATACCCTGGCGGGGGCGGGGCCTCGGGGACACGTCACCGCTCCCGGCGGCCCCGCGGCCCCGCCCGGGCACGGAGCGCCCCCGCCCCGTCAGGGCTGTGCGGGCCCCCCCCGGGCCGAGCGGGACCTGGCCCGGTCCGGCCGCGGGGAGCGGGGCCGGGTTCCGGCCCTGGCCCGTGCTGCTGCGCCGGGAAGGGAGCGGTGCCCCCCGCGCTGGGATGGAGAGTGGGCGGGCGGGAGTGGCTGCCTTGTCCGGGAGGAAGCGGGGCAGCACCGAGCAGCCCTGGCCCCCCTGCAGGGCCCAGCGGCTCGGGCCTGGGCGCTGGGGAGCGTCAGGCCTGGCGTCATGGCCGGGCTGGAGGGATGCGGCAGCTGAGGGAAGTCCCTGGCGAACAGCCCCCGGCGAACTAATTGTATTTCGCATTAGCGGCACAAAGGAACGCAATCAGCGAGTTTAGAAACGTTCAGTGAGTTACCCTGACCGGCAAGTAACAAATGTCGGCTAAACATCACGGAATACGAGACTCTCCTAACCCAGTACGTTGCAACTCTCCCAGAATCAAAGGTGGAGAAGGAGGGGGAGAGCAAGAATTTCTGGAAGCTTATTACACCAGACTAAGAAGCCATCGTTTGGCTTTAAAAAAAAAAAACAAACCCCAAACAACCAAAAACAAACAACCAACAATTTTTTTTCTGTCTTTGTTGTACCATTAGAGGACAAAAGTTGACTCGTCTTAGAAAACTTCGGCATAAAAATACAAATCAAGGCGGACGCACCTCCAGCAAAGTTGCGTCTGAAGTGCAAATGTATCAGTCACAGAAGCATTCAGGACCTGGGGTCTCTGTGCAAGAAACTCTGACTGCGAGAAGTGCCCCCATACTTTATTTTCACATGGGGAAACCCGCAGCCCCGGCAAATTATTTTTAGAATCATGGCAATGAGGATTCACCGAACAGCTCACAGCATCAGAAATAAAAGCCCTCATGATTATAGTGGATTTTCTCTGGTTTAGTTGCTTGTAACTGATGTAGGAAAATCCATTAAATATTCAACAGCTCCTATACCCATTCAAGAGAAATTAATCTTGGAAGCTGAACTATCTCTGTTATTTTTAAATTATCTGCAAAGCTATGTAGTCCATGTTCTTACTCAGCTACGTTATGTGCCTCTCAGAAATAGTTACTTATCTATAGACAACTATAATCCATTCATTTCTTGGTATGCTCTTCAGGTTGCAGTTGTAAAGCATGGAAACAGCCTCTTGTTTAAAAACAAACAAAACAAAAAAGAACATCAGCAATATAAAAACCTACCTCATGCATCTACAAATGTACCCTTCCATTTGACTTCAAGTTTCTGTAGATGAGATAAACCCAGCATTAAATTCATTAGAGAGTAGCAAACTTAGTATTTCATGATCTGATATGGAAGTGTTTCCATGAGATATGGTATTATTCCCACATGAAAAATGAAAAATATGCATTTTGTAAAAAAAAAAATAAAATACAAAATGTCATTAGAGAAGATGCTGAGTTTAGAATACACCTTTTACAAAAATAACCAGTTTCAGAGTAAAAAACCTGAAAAAAGGTTCAGATATTAAACAAACCATTTTTTTAAGAAAGGAAAAAAATTCTCTCTCACCACTAACTATGTTTTTCAGCAGAGATTAGTGGTGGGGGTAGAGGGAAGGTAGAGATGGTTCAGCTTTCCTCAAAACTAACCTTCAGGGGCAGTTACTAGTGAAGATACTGCATATGAAGACACAGTAATAAAAGGGCAGGGAAAGGAAGGCGGTCCACTTTCTGGAAATGAAAAAGCATTACTATGAAGTGGCTTGGGTTGAAGACCAAACTGTAATATTTGGCATGACAGCTAGGAAGCTCTTCTTTAGGGTCTTCTATAAAGCAAAGACTGTAAACAGAGTTAAAAAGCTTTATTCTTCAAGATGGTTTGAAGGTACCTTCTAAAATGTGTATTTCAGTGGGGGGGGGTGGTATTTTTAGTGGGCTGATCTGTCAAATAATCCATTTTCATAAAAAGGTAATTTTAACACTTCCCAAATGTAATCAAGTATTTGTGCCTGAACAGGAAAAGGAGGAAGGAAATTCTAATTTTTTTAAAGATACTTTTCTTATAAGACTATTTCATAAATAAAGGCTTTTAGAACCAGGTATTTCTTAAGGAAGCAATTTTTTGTGGTATCTACATAGCTGAAAGCTGTGAAAGCTGAATTTGTGATACAAATTTTTAAACATGGTCCTAGTTTAAGTCTACAGCAGTTGTTTTTCCTCTCCACTTCTTTAAATTAGTTTTCAAAATAATTTTATTATTTCCTCTTTAGTTTGACCAATACATGTTTTTATTCTCTCAACAATTAGTGTATCTTTTCTTGCCCACTCTGTTCAAACATCCCTATTATCAATCTCACCAATATTTATACAGCTGGGGAGCTTCTGATATATGAGTAGCCTCAGATAATACAGTGGAAATGCATTCTGAAGAATCCTCTCAGCCAACACAAACAGGCCTACACTGAACCAAACCCTGTGTGCAATCAGCCTGTAAAAATTTTAGATTTTATTAATTTGGTAAAACTAACCACTTGAATATGTAATGTTTAGGAAGGAACAGAGATAAGATATTTCAAGAAGTCAAGGACATTTAGGCATTACAATGGGGCTTATTCAATCCAGACTGACTTCAGAAAAAGAAGGACTTTGTGGGCAAAAATTACTCATTCTCCTTCGATCACTGGTGAGCATATGCTAAACTGAAATATCCTATGTCCACATATGTCTCAAGTGTAAGAACACACAGAATGCTCTACATCATTTGTATTGTAGGAACCTATACAGTATCCACCATTTTAAAACGGTTTTGAATCTCAGGTCAAATTATATTAAAAGTAATGCTGTCAGTATCTAAGCCAAATTTTTTAGCTTTAAAAAGTATATGTTAACATATAATTTTGAGTTTACTCATGTATGATTTTGAGTTCACAGTAGCTACTGCAGCATTACTTCCATTTTAGCATGTGGCTCCAGCACATGCAGAATGGGCTATAAGCCATGCTAGGAGATAAAAGATGTGCTCACTGAGCACCTCTAAAGAATTTTAACTCTCTACCATATACACGTGGGTATTTTTTTGGTCAGACTCCTGTTCAAAGATGAAGGTAAGTAGTACTCACACAACCATTTTAACTGCGATCACCAAGGTCATTCAGGAGTGTGAGCAAACAGACTTCATAAGCGCAAGACTTGAAACACAGATCTGATAAACAGAATATATCAGGCTCACTGTATATGAAAGAGGCACTAAGATTTCTTGAGGGCACTTGTAGAAAGTGGTCGAAAAGCAGTCCAAAGTTACCAATAGTAATTGGCGATCAGCAAAACTGGATTCTGGTACGCAGCTCTGTTCTTTCATACAATTAGCCACATACTTACTGTGAAAGGCTTTCTAATCCCTATATTACAATTATCATGGTCCATACATTTGTCCAAAGTTAACATAAACTATAGCATGAACATACAGCCTTGTTTCCATCTGTAAGTGTTCTTTAATGCATTGGTTCTTAATAGCAATAAAAAGCATCTGCATCTGTTACAAAACCCTTTTTCATATATGATCTTAATAGTTACTACCGGTTTTTACAGTCATCTGTTTATACAATAAAAACAATGAATAATGGTGTTATTCATGTATGAAGAGAATAGACAGAAAACCTGCCTAAAAAAAGGTTTAACTGAACAGGGTGAGGTGATCTAAACTAATTGAAAAACACTATTTTTGAAAGTTACTTAGCTCTGTATGAGTAGCTGGTGTTTTTATATAAACAAAATTGCTTGGTAAAAAAAAAGAGAGAACAGTAAATACACTTTAAGTTACTGTGGTAGTAGACAGTACAAATTAAACTCCTCCATCCTTGGAAGTTTAGGACTTGGACAAAATAAAGTCTCCCTGTCTGATCTCATAGCTGACCTTGCTTATAGATTCACAAAAGAAGGTCTTACAGTAGGAGGTATAAGACAGTGGACTTCAAAGTCCAAAACTGTTGAGAGTATCACTGGGATGAACAAGCAGTTACAATTTCAGAGTCTTCTGAATAGCTTTACAAGAGCCTGTTTAAAAGTCATTGTTGCCCCTGAAAGAAATATCCTCTGGGAAGCACTGCTGTTGTAGTTACAGCATTTATAATAGGTGATGGACTAATGGCTTAGAGGATAGCCTGCTTAAAAAAAAAAAAAATCCTTTGGACAGTCTTTTTAAACCGCATTTATCTACGGCATGAGAAAGCTCACTTATGTTGAAGGTTTAGTACTGGCTAAACTGTGATACTGAAGGTTTAGGATCAGACAGAGTGGTCAGGTCATAGCGAGATGTGACCAGAACTAAAAGTTGTATTTCAACCTCGTGTTCTGTTCTATGGTGGTCTGCATTTGTGAGCTAGAAAATGAAAGTATTTGATAGAGCAGAAGTGTCCTAAACAGGAAAAAAAAAACCTCACGGGTGGCTGCTTTGTTAAGAGTGTTCTGGAATGAAACAGTGAATGGGCAGATACATGCAGACAGTAGCTTAAACAAAAAGTCACCCTCCACTTGCAGACATCTGACAGAACTTCATATACCTACCTCATTATTGCTAGGCTAATTTACACAAGCTGATGACCTGGCTGCAGGCAAAAAGCAGAATTACTAGACACTAATGCAGAATAAAGGTGAAGGGCTGATGAAGAAACCACCATTACGGAAGAACAACATAATTTGTAAACTGTTCTGTGGTTTTGCATTAGTATTTTCCAACAGCAAACAGGCTATTTTTTATTATATCTGATCACCTTTTGGACACCCTAAATGAATGGTAAGCCCTTCTGGGAGTTTAGTTCAAAGAATGCCCTAAATGGGAGCATTTTACATATATATATATATAAATAGTGCATTCTCCGTTAAGAAAATGTCAGTTACTGTACCAAAATCCACTGCTTGAAGATGGTGTGACTTTTGTTCTGAATTTATCATGAACCTCCAAAATTCTGTATTAAAGCTCTGGTCTCTTCTGCTAAAAATCATTTTGCCAAAAGCAACATATTCATCCTCTTGTGCTGATAAACCTGTGACAAAACCTTTAAGTGGGACCTCAAATCCTCACCCATGCATCTTAGAAATCTCCTCTGAGTCCTCACATCATCTGATCCATGCTTGAATAACTGCTTAGTGTCCACTCATCAGGTTAATTTTGCTGCCCCTCTCACTATAGTAGGTTTGGAGCTGTGTTGTGCACTTTACAAAAAAACCCTGTGAATTCCCATTGTCATCTTGCAGATCCTGTGCATTCTCCCCTTTCTGCCTCTCCTACTGACTCAAGCAGAGGTAAGTTGTCAAGAAAGGAGACATTCTATTTGTTCATATAACCCCACCTAGAAAGGGTTTATATGAATAAAAAAACCCCCGAGGTGCAGCTTAGAGCTGCAAGGGAGAGAAACTTAATAAAGGTGACTTTGGTGCAGACCACAAAAGTATGCTCCAGATTGGAGCCATTGCATGATCTAAGGAGGAAGAAGGCTGCACCTGAGACCTGAGCTAGTAAGGATGGCACAGATATATCCAGCTGTTCACTGTTCACTCCCCCATCTTGACACTGCTCTGGTTTTGACTCTTGGCGTCACTCTGGCCATAGGCTCACCTTCCACTGCAATCACATGTACATCATTCTTACTCTGTGGTAACCACAGTAACCAGACGTGGTGCAAGTCAAGTCACTTAGAAACCTTGCTCAGATTTAGTGAATACAGCATATGCCTGACATTTATTCAGTGAATTTAGATTTGAGACTATTAAACTTTGGAAAGGTTTCAGAGAAAAACTATGGGAATAAATCTAGATCTGGAAACACACTTACACTTGAGCCGCTCAATCTATACAGAGTTTACTGAAAGACAGTTTGGCTTAGTTTCCAGGATTCTGAAAGACAGAAAATTCTGTAAAGGAAGAATCACAAGTCTGGGTGCAGACACAAGAAGGTTCAAGGCTGTTGGTACTTAAATTAAGGTAGAAATAGAAACCACTTATTTGTAATTGTCAATGAACAGTGGTAGGAACTTGGTTAAAGCAGAAAGCCAACATATGAAGAAATGCTCAATCCCCCAAACACAATATAAGATCAAGAACTTGATTTGGGGGTGTTGCAGTGCGCAACCTTTTGGTTGCAACCACTGCTCCCCCTTGTTCTTTTTGTCTTGGTTTCTTCCCCATGTCAGTTTAAGTTCCCCCCGCCCTGTTTTCTCGGTGGTTCTTTGTCAGTCTGTGTTTCCCATCCCTCAGGCCCCTGTCTGTCACTCGACTGCCTGTCCCCTTCGCCTGGAAGGTTCCAGGGAGGGCGTCGAGTGATAGGTTGGGGTCCCTGAGGTCCCTCCCTGGTTGTTGTTCTATGGTTGTTGTTCATGTTCATCATGATTGTTCTGTTACACCTCCTGTTTACCATTGGCAGTTGAATGTTAACTCCCCCTGTCCCTCCCCTTGTATAAGAACCCTTGCAGAGCCCTGATCCCCGCTCTTGTCCCCTGGATCCCACTGGGTTCAGAGCTCTCCGTTGGGAGCTTCAATAAACCAGCATTTATCCCGGGATGAGAGTCTGCTTCGTTCTTTGCCTCAGTCGTGGGTTGCTCATCTCACATTTGGAGGATAAGAGGACCAAGAACTCACAGCAACAGCCAGAGGTCTGTTGGCAAGTGACAGTCACAGACCGAAAGCTGTGCCTAGAACTGTGACAGCCCACAACTGCTAGCCGGAGCTTAGGTGAGAACTGCCCTCACCCTAGAGAGCGCTGCGACATAGGGGGAGGGAGAGGGAACAGGAGGGGCCATTTAAAATAGTACCTATAAATAAAATAATACCTATATATAAATAATACCTATATTTTTAGTTAGCCTTCTCTTAATACAATCTTTCTGAAGTATTTGGCCAGCTATCTCAGAACCACTCTTGATTATTGTGGAAAGCTATGGAATGTGAAGGTTCCAGAACACCAAGTAAGTAGAAAGAAAATCAGGAAAGTAATAAATAAAGAAGAAAAAAAGAGAAAAACCACACACATGAGCTGGGCAGTTATGGAACAGTTGGTCTAATTTCAATTCCTGAAAAAATATATTGGAACAAATGAACTATTTTTGGAAGATACTAGGTTGATACGTAACAACCCCAGACTTGTTAGGAGCTGATTGCATCAAACTGATCTTATTTACTGTGACAGGTTTAACAGGCTCGTGGATGGGAAAATATGGGTATCATTTAACTTCAGGGAAGATTTGATGCTTTTTATGGGCAACTTGCATAAGCAAGCTCAGCAAACTTTGGACAAAATAATGCATGTGCAGGGAGACCAGCTGAAGATGACATGCTCAAAGTGATTGCTATTATGACTATGAAACTGACTGGTATCAAATCAGTTTTCTGTGGGCACAGACATTAATCCACCATACAAATATATAGTTATAAATACATAAAAGTATAATTTTAAATTGCACACTTGGGGGGAAAGAGGATAGGGAACACCTCTGACCATTTCAGAAATCAAGAACAGAAATCAAGAACAGTACTCAGAGTAATGTGGGCAAGTAAAGAAAAAAAGTGCTAAAATAATTAGGAAATAAATTAAGGTTAATATTTGTCCTTTGTAAGGAACAGTTCACTGCAAAACCACAGGAGAAGCAGCAGTTACCCAGCAGTCCTGTATAAAAGGACCTGGGGTTAGAGTGGATCACTAACTGCATGTGAGTCAACACTGCAATGCTCTTGTGAAAAAAGCAAACATACTGAGGTGTATGAACAGAAGTGCTGTAAGATATGTAAAAGAAACCTTTCACTTTACTTAGTACTCATAAAAGCCTCTGCTGGGCTACTTTGTCCATCTTGGGAATGATGCCTCAAGATGATACCTAAGGGTAAAAACACTGGAACAGATTCTGTGGGCAGCTGGTGGAACCTCTGTCATTACCCAATTCCTTAAAAGCACCTAAGTACCTAGCAGGAATGGTTCAAGTATCAGTAATACTGATCTATACATACCCAAAAGCCTCTTCAAGCCTTCATTTCCATAGGTTTACGTTACTTAGAAGATCTGTATAATCAAAAATGAATTTCTTACACCATAATTCTTGGTATAATAGCTTCATAAGGAAGCCTCTCCTTGACTTCAGTGTACTTGTATCGGCTTAAGGTAAGTCTCTTTAGTTACAGGAGTCAATCTGAATGGAAATTCACAAATATTTCAACCAGTAATCATGCATCTTGCTGTATAAATTACATCTTTCCCACTAGATGATTAAATACATTTTACTGAAAACCAAAAAACTGGCACAATGTAACTAAGAGAGGTGTGGAAGGAAATGGAATAGTCAGTCCTAAACTCTAACTAATAAAGAGTGAGGCTAAAAATGAAAAATGGGAGGAGAAATTTTATGTCATAGACTCATCTTGCCATCACATATGGCAGGTTATGTTAGAGGTCTTGAGAACTGAGTACATTCCTCGCCCTGGATGTTATAAAGCATTTATTCTGTACTAATTTCTTATCAAAATGAAATGCTGAAAAACATGTTTGGTTTCTCCAGCAGTTTCTAAACAACATCCAGAAGAATGCTAAAAACCAGTGCACATGACTTTCCCACGGGCAGCGATACCCTGGCAGGATCTATCAGCATTACGGGGGAGGTCACTCCACACACGCCGCTGCTCCTCACAGTCCCTGCGAGAAACAACAGCTGTGGTTTTGCAAGGCAATCCTCAGAGGAATGGCATTTCAGAGGTTAAAATCTCGTACCACACGTTGTATAAAGTAGACTTCGGCCCCTTTAAACCCGGAGCAGGTGTTGAGTCAGCTCTTTGCACCGAGGCCAAATCTCACAAGGCCAGGGAGCCGGGGCTGACAGGACATCCGTCGGCCCGGCTACCATGCCAGAGGATAGTGAGGGCAGACGAAAGGAACGCGAACTGTACTTGCCTGTGGCTATCCCACAGCCCAGAAGGAAAGTAAGATACCTAAAAATACAGTACGGGTTAGAAGAAGATTGCAAACTGGTTCATACCAGCGAGTCATGTGTTACTGTCCTCTGGTGCCTGAAACACGAACACTCCTACTCTCAGCAGGAGACAGCCTGTGCTGCTGAAGCTGTGAATAACACTCAGGGATCCCCTTTGTGCAAAGCAGGAAGAGCTAGGAGGTCTATCTCAGTTACTGGGCAGTCTCCATGGCACACTCTGTGCAATTCCTAAGGCAACCTGAAGTGAAAAGCACACTCTGTTTTAAATTTGGTATGCTGTTTCTGATTTAGCACAGAGGATATTAAATCACTGCCCAGCTGTTTTATGTACATATACTCTTATTCACCATGGAAAACCTAATTGTGTGTACACACTATGTACAGGTAGGAGTACTGCAATAATAGAACATACAGAGGCACACACAAGTAGTGGCTCCCCCACCCCCCCCCGATCTGAACGGGGCCCCTGACCATCTAAGGTAGGGGTGCATGTGAGTGAAATGGCAGTTGTAAAGAAATGCAGCTTTTTAGAAAGTAAATCTTAGCTCTTTGTCTAAATTTAGCTCTGTGGAGTCATCAAAGTGAGGTATCACTATTTATGGGAAATAGTTTATACTTGCTCTGCAAGCTAACGCAGTCCAATTTACCTCACAAAGCTGTGCAGTGAGTCATGAGACCCAATAACATTCACACACCCATATGCACCATGGAAGCAGAAACTCTGGCTCACTTGCTTTCCCCTTTCCTTCTGGGATATTCTTGAGAAAAATCATCCATTAACAACAGTTCAGAACAATGACATTCCTATGAATCAGACAGTGACTGGTGTGGGTAAAACAAACTGCAACGTAGAGGATATGAAAGAAAAAAGTCTATTCCGAATTCAACTTTTAATTTCTTCTCTTTAGCATATATCCGAGTTCAGGAATTTGAAAGTTATTATTCCATATCAAAGCTAAATCTATGCAGCTAGGAATACCTGCCAGAAGAATTGTTTTTCTCCTCTATCAATCCACAGATTTATTACGTTGGATCTAGCACATTGTATAGTTGAAAGAGGAGTGGAAGCAGAGAAGCTATTCACAGGAAAACTTTTGTTTTGTTTTTGTTTCCTATTCAATCATCCAGTTGACCAAATTAACTTCGTGGCCACTTGATTCTGTGATTCAACCCACAGGAAGCAGGACATGTCATTTAGGTGTCAAGGCTCAGTTACATCAGCTTAGCTACAAAGTGAAATTGCACTCTCATTTATTCTCTCAACTAAGCCATTATAACCATCAAGGCAAATCTAGGCTGTGTCACATACTACACACATTTCTCAGAAGAAATCCCAGATATGCAATTCATGCTTAAACCTTGTGAAACTTACGTCTTTCAAAAAGATTTGATTCTTTCAAAAAGATTTGAGCGTTTTTCTACTACTAATTCTGAAGTACTCATTATTCAGCAGAGAAGTCAGTGGTAATACACACAAAATAATTGTAAGTTACAGCTTCAGAAGTTTACAACAATACTGAATTACTTCTCACTATGTGCATGACTAGGTAACATCAGACCATCTTAGTCATCTTAATGTGACCCTAATCTTGTTGTGTCTATAGTCTCTGATTTCTATGTTCTGAACCACGAAATGTGTGGTTTTTTATTTTTTGGATTTTGCTTGGGTTTTTCTCCTTTTCTTGCTATAATATGTACAATGCCTGCTAACAGGGGCTGCGTACCCTCTCCAAGCATACAAGCAGCAACAGACAACATCCAGTTACATCCACTGATCTGTTAATGGCAATATGCAACAATTACATTGCATCATGTATTATTCACCTTCTACTCAATTTAGTATGTTAAACCAAAATAGAAAAAAGTTATCAGCCACCATAATGTATTTACAATCCATTTTGACATTAAGGAAACTTCCCTGTCCAGCCCTGCAGGAGCCACCCTGGCAGTCACACTCACCCACCTGAGCTGGGACTGAGGCTCCTTGGCAGCTACACTCCCACACTCACAGAGTCTCACACCAGGTTTCCTCACCTGATTGACGCCAGGTGTCCCATAGCAGAGTCTCAGATGTCCAGCTCCTCAAAATAATTAAATCGTGGTGCAATAACTAAATAACAAAGTAACAGTTCGAGCCGGTGGCTCCGAGGAAGGACCCTGAACAAAGCAATCCCTGGACTTTTACACCCTCACAGTCCAAGTATGAAAAAGGCTGGGGGTTGTCAGCTTTTGCCGTATCTGTCAGTGTCCCGTCCCCTGGCCGGGCCACAGGTCCCAGGGCCTTTGGTTGTGCCAAGGGTCGGCAGTTCCCGAGCTCTTGCCTCGGGCTCTCCCCACCCAGAGCTCAACCTGCGGCTCCCACTGCAGCTGCTCACCGAGATACCTGCACTGAATGGATTCCTCAGCACTGGCTAAGCTCATGTACACATCCTTGAAGCAGTAGTTGTCAATACTCTGTCATCTGTATTCTTAGGCAGCTTTTAAAAAAATGTATCAACCAAGTATACTTTCCATTTCTATTTTATGAACTCCCTTCTTCCATATTTTCTCTCTTCCTGACAATTATCGAAATGATTTTGGTCCGGTCACTGCCTAAACCACAGCCTAAGGTGGGAGTGGAGGTAGGGGTGGCGAGAAATTACTGCAAAAGAGATAGAACAGAGACTTTTTTGGATTATAACAACAGCTGCCTCAGGGCTTCCTTAAAAAGCCATATGAAAACAAACTATGACAATAATCTGTGCCATGGCTTTGACCTTATGATTTCAGCCAAACCAGCAGTTTCCAAACTGTTGCCAATGCATCTTCAGTGTGTCCCAGAATGGCAGCAGTGAAGTGTCTCACGTACTTTCTCTCTGATGAGGCTTAAAGAAGAGGAATGTAAACCATGCCTGGAACACAGGCAACACCTATATCACATGTACCAAAGGGCCTCTCCTATGATATAGGGGCATATCAAGTTACCCATTTGTGAACATGACCAGAGGAGTCATTTTAAATACAGAAAGTGCAGACTAATTCAAAGTGAAAGAGAAACCACAATCTGTGCGAAAAACCCCAAATCTGTTTTTTGCTGTGCAGATTACCAGAGATACCCGGCACAACACACAGTATACCACCCTCGTCTTAGATTACTGTAAGTATAGGATGGTTTGAGGTGGCTCTAGCCAGCTACTCTTCACAGAATAAAAATTGCTCCTGCTGCCATTCAGGCAACAGTGAAACAGGTTTTCAATGGTTATTAAGGTAAGCCATGGTGATTAAGCATGATTTATAATCCTGTCGTTCTTACGACATGCTAGGAAAGTCTCAGTACAGAAATATCCACAAGGTTTAAAAAAAATGATCTGTCACCACCATACTTGAGAGTGTTGGTGTACAGTTCTCAGTTACCTTCTAATAGGCACGTCAAAGGTTTCAAAATAGACACAAAATTCCCAGTGGATGAATTAGAAAGCAGGTCTCATATTACTGCAGCTGGAGCTACAAGTAAAACATGTATCAGTATAATCATGTTTTTTTCTGGTTAATTTGAGGCATATATAATTTCTACTGTAATGATACATTTGTTGCAAATATAACATAAACAGCAGAGTTAACCAAAAAAAAAAAAAAGCACACAACAAAGTCACTGAATCCATCAGACAAGAGAAAGCAAGAAAAGCATGAACAGGGAGCACAGCCCTGCCTAGCAGGAAGTCATTGTTTGCAGTGAAAGTGAGGTGAAATGCAGATATAAACATAAAACCAGCCACAAGTGCAGTGATTTTACGGTTTTCACCTCCATAACTTGGTGGAACAAAATGACAGAAGGCTTGGTAAAGAGAAATAAAGACAAAAAACCCCCAAAACCCAAATAAATTCATTATTTGGCTCTAGAAGTGATAAACTTATAAAACTCCACAGACAACTCACCTGCACTGGAAACTGCTGAGTAATACCACTTGCAGTACACAATACATAAATTTGTGTCTTTCAATTTCCTCCTCCTTGTTAAGCAAGACAGTTTAATCCAACGTACTTCTACATGCCTTTTCTCCTATTTTATACATTGTTGAATGGTTTTTTTAACATGACTAGCTGCAATGTGTGGGTGTTAACTATGTAAGCAGTTATAAAGAAGAATAACATGATTAATTCATATTCTATACAAAAAAAAAAAGTTTGGATACTATTTTCTTTTTCTGAAATACAAAGCAGAATTACACTGATTTGAATAGAATTATAGTTGCCAGTTTGTCATTTGACTGAAATGGGCTAGACTTGCATCACAGTGATATCCTTAAAAATCTGTCACTTTAAACTTAGCTGATGAATAAAACATGAGGCTGATCTTATGCCGGAAATGGAAACTGCACTGACCAGAGGCTTTTGCTGTAGGAAGTGTTACCTGTGGCTGGAATACCTTCCCAATGATGCTGCTTATTACTGTGCCAGAGCCTTCTATTTTTCAGACCCCTAGTTTGTGCCTTCATAAAAATTAGTCAGGTTTAGCTTTTGGTTCCTCTCCTGTGTTACCTATTTCTAGATATGTGAACATTCCACAATGGAACCAACTGTATATTTGGAGAAATTTGAGAAATCTGTTCACCTTTGCATCTCAGCTATCCAGGGCTGAAAGCACAAAAATGTGCTAAGCAAACAGTCACAAGCCAATTGCTGACTTTTTGGAGGCTTGGGGCTGCAGACCCTCATTCACACGGTACAGAGGTTTTGAAGAGCAGCAAGTTGCTCACAGTACTGGCTCCCATTCCACAACTGCCTCCCTCACCTCAACTCTTCCAAGTAGTTCTCTGTTACACTATTCCATCTCATGAACAAAGGCACTGTAACCAAGGAGTGTTTGAAGTCACTCAGGTGGAAAACATTGGGTGTAAAGACTAACTATTTATATTTCATTATTGTATCATTAATATATCATTAATTACTAGCTAATACATTTTTGACTACTACCTATTTAAGGTAATTTTTATCTCTGAAGGAGTCAGGTAGGTCTACTCAAACTCATACAAGGGCACATCTATCACTGGGCCTCTTCCCTTTTGAGGATGACAATAAGGGTTAGGGTTCAATGTGAAGCCTTTTTCATTTAAAGCAAAAGCTCCAGGACACAATTATAGCTGGAGGCAGTGACTTCAAACAAACTGTGTGTGGGAATGGAGGGGCCTTATAGGATTCTTTGGGGCATAACTGAAGCCCATTTGGGAAGTCTTGGTACTTTCTTTACAAGTAGTTAGTTCTCAGATTAAAATCAAATGCAGTAAAGGCACTACGCAGAGTCAAAATCTATGCTAACTGACTTGCTGATCTTGAGATTTTTACAGGGATCAGCATTCTAGGAGAAATTATTTTGATCCCATCACTTTGAATTCTTTTAGTGGTTTATCTGTATCATCCTCTATGCCTTCTTATCCACGTGAGTTGCCCCCGGGCTGGCCAGCAGGAGAAGCCGTGCTGGGGCAGGGGCCTGCCATGGCTCCCCATTGTTGCAGAAGCATGCACCAGCTCAGCACTGCCCCGCTCCGTACTCTAAATCCCTGCTTTTGTGTTTCCTCTCGGCCAGAGATAGCTGCTCTCAGCAGCCTCCTTGCCTGGAGCACTGAGAGAAAGAAACGTACAACTGCATCGTTATGCTTCATGACTCAGCTGAAAAGACACAAGTCAAACAGCAACCTCCTCAGAACAACCGGAGCTGCATATTAACCATCCATCTGTGCATGCTGCTGTGACTTTGCGTCATATTTTGTGATTCAGAAGAATTAAAACAGACACAGAGGAAGAGGAAACCCGTAGAGAGATTTCTTTTTACCTCCTGTAGGAAGACATCTGCCTTTGTAAATGTGTATTTGTACAGGTTGCACATGCTCTGAACAGTGAAACTTTCATCTGGCTTCAAAGTGGCACACTTACTATTTAACCTTCGTTGAGTAGAAGCAGACAGATGGATTTAGTTTGGAATTTTGTTTTGGTCTGTTGCCTTTTTCTTTTTTTTTTTACTATTAGATCCTCAGTTAGAAGTGAAGCCAGCTGCTTATAATTGAATTCCAGCAATTCAAACTGGTTGCTTGCATTCTGACCGCTTGTTTAATACAGTTGGTATTTCAACGGTCAAGAGGAACCTTTGAAGTTAGCACCCTGTTAAGAGGAGAGCTGGGGGAGGAATCAGTTTCTGTGGCTTGTGATTTTGTATGTTCTTAGGCTGATGAAGAAGACTGCTGTGGCTTGATTTTCACAGCCTGCTTCAAGCAAGAAGGGATAATTTGAATCCCAAGAATGTTGCAATGCATGCAAAGTTAGAGATATCTATGGCATCTAGGCTTGAGTGAACACACTTCACACACACTTGGGGGTAGTGAAAACCTCAGTTGCTGCTCAGGTCTAGAAATAGTTCTGCCCAGAGATGCCCATTTTTAACATTAAAGGTGCCAGCTGCACACAGGCATCTACACAGGCCTTTGATATACGGCTCCCTGGTACCCCTGTTTTCTTTCTAAATCTTTCCCAGCTCCACAAACATCATGCAGTCCTGGTTTTCAGGGCTTGAGGATAAGAAGACTGACAAAGTAGGCTGCCCCTCTTCTTTCAAAACAGGGAGTTAAGTGTTGATTATTTATTTGATTCCACCTCCTCCCCCATCTGTGATAGGAAAGGGAATAAGGCTGATTTCCACCCTCTACCTACAGGAATTTAAGCCCGCGTCTCCCATGAGAGGGAGAGGTTATGCCTGAGACAGAGAACTGTGGGTTCTGTTGCTGGCAACGTGCACTTTTACCAGTTTATGTATGACAGCATAGCTTTGCCACTTGCCATCTCCTTTGCAAATCTGGCTTTAGGTAATTCTACAGCAAAATAATTCAGCAGATGCTTAGCTCTCAATAGCTGCTTTAAGTACATTGGCATCAACATGACTCTACAGAGAGGTGTTAAATTAACACCACCATCCCCGTGTGAATATGCTTCCACAATGTGATCCTTCTCTACTGCTATGTGTATCTTGTATTTGACAGTTTACTTTCAAAACCATGCAGAGGTGCTTAGCAATTCTACCAACTATGTATTAACAATTCAAATATCTCGATTTCCACTCTCTCCTCAAAAGGGCTTTTAAGATTAAGCAGAAGCTATTTTCATAGCAGAAAATATCAATGTAAGTAACTGCATTGGAAGCAGATTCCAAAATATACTCATCTCTAAATACAAAAGAAAAAAAAGACAGACTGCACTAACTAAACAACATTCCAGACAAGAAATTAAGCCTTCCCATAGCCATTCCAACTGAATTTATAGTTCAGCTTAACAGTTGAAGCAGTTATCTAGTTATGGATATTTTAAAAGGTCCTTCAAGCAGGACTCTTGCTTGATCTCCCTCAAATGAATATACGAAAAACTCTTTTCTTCCCCCCCATCAGCAGAGATTGTTTAAACATGTAAATACAGAAGGTATTCTTGTTCTCCATGAAGCCCAGATGGTCAGGGAAAAAGGAGTGGGAGAAAAATAGCTGGGGTTTTTTCTTCACATTTCCCCCTATTCCCCAATCAAAACCAAACCAACCCACTGTCTGCTCATCTATTGACTCTTCTCGTCTAGCAAGATGATTTGGAAATAGAAGACTAGTCATTTACTGCTAGAATACTTCAGAAGAAGAGATAGATAGAGAAATATATCAACAGAAACATGTTTTCCATCAGAAAACATGGCAGTATGTCTGACTGAACTAAGCTTATTAAATAAGTACAATGGAATTTAATTTAGGAAAAGACCAGAAAAAATGGTATGTTCATTTCCTACTCTGAAGCAGCCATATGGAAACTTCTGTATACTACAAAAAAAGATTTTAAGAAATTCCTTTAATGAAATTTCCTTCTAAGAACACATTATCAAAGGATATTACCACTTTTCACTCAGCTCTACCCTATAACAAATATATCCTTTGAAGGAAGGGGAAGGCAAACAGAATATTGGCAAAATAAGACACACTTTCTTTCCATTGTTATGCCTTGGGCAACTCCAAGGCACCTTCACTTGCAGTATGATGCAACCTGGTACAGGTTATGTTGCAATAAGAGCAAAGTTACCCTTGTTCTGAAGTTAACCTGCAGTCATTTGAAAAAGTACACTAATTCCTGAACCTTCTTTAATTACTCTGCTAGTTGAGTTCTCATGTTTTGTGTCTGATCCAGGCCTGAACTCTATCAACATGCAATCTTATTAAGTGTACTGTTGAGAAATGAAAGTCAATTCCAAGTTTTGGACCTTACATAGGATAAGGAAAAATAACACATGCAACTCTTTTAGGACACCACTTATCAACTGATAGGGCCAAAGAGTTACAATTTCACATGGAAGTTACTTTCTTCAAAGAAATGGAATTTACTGGATTGAATTATGACTCCTTTGAGAACTACACTGGCCAGATGTGTATTGGAGCTTCTCAGCAATTACCGAGTGTTGTGTTAAGTCAGATCAATGGTTTTACACACAATAAAAACCTGGTTTCTGTGTCAGGGATGTGAATCACACAGATGCAGTTTTAGTTTAAAATGTTTAAACTAAACATTTAAATAAACTAATTTAGTTTAAATGACCAGCCACTATTATGGCAGCTTCATGAAGGAGGAGAAGTAGGTTGCAGTGGGATTTACTTGGGTCTCCAGTGTCTCACTCAGTAGAGTGTTATTTTGTCCTCTGGCATGCCTTTGTATGCCCCACCTCAGCCATTTGCTACACAACTAGGATTTAAATAACTGCTGGTGTCTTCTTGCAGTTCTTTTTCTGGCTATTTGAAACACACAAAATGTTAATAACTAACACCTTGACATAAAACAGGTCCTGGGGGCTCTAGGCAACACTGCTGGGGGGAGGCCAAGAAATTCAAGTAAATAGAACTAATTGTTTTACTCTAGCATTTAACATGGCAAGAATTACTTCCACAACAGACTATATACATCACAAAGTGTAAAGAAAAGAACCCTTTCTTAAGCTATATTTGGGCACTATAAACATAGTAGATTAGATACAGCATTGTAGAAATACTAATAGCTGTAGTATGAGTGAAGCATGAAGAAGGCAAATCAGCAAAGCTTTAAGTTGGCTCTACCATGTTCTGATTAGTTAAACAAATGCATTTTAGAAAAAAAAGGCTTATTATATTTCTTCATAGAAAAGAGACCAAATAAGATGCCACATGAGGTCCTCCTCATACCTTCAGGATCATCTACATTGCTGTTGGTGAATATGCTAGTTCTAGTGTAGTGATTTCCTCCCCATGGGCACAGAAACAGCAAAATGTGTTAATACCATATCATTCATGTCACATTATATCCTTCCCTTAGCTTAAAGGCAAACATATCTTTCTCAGGATAACAATTCAGGCCAGTGCCCTCGTATTAATGGAGACAGCATTTTTGCTGACAGGTCTCAGAAAAGGATTTGGCCAGCCTACAACTGTTTGAGTGATAATTGCTTTGGTCGACTTGATGTGATTTAATTGATCTTAAATCATACAAATTAAGAGTAGACATTCAGCTTTTTGAGATACAGGTGCACAAGAGAAACAGGAGACCCTCTTAAAATGCTACTCACTGCAACAGTTTACAAAACACTGTAGCAGTGTTTTACTTGTGATGGTTGAGCTCAAAATGTGAAGGACGAAGCTTAACGTTTAAAAACATATTTTTTCTCTGAAGCACTACATGATCTAACAGAAGTATCTACCTTTCCATACAAATTGTGTCTCACTTATCTGTGGAATGTATAGGTTTCCTCACCCACGGTTTTCCTTCCTGACAAATGTTGAAAATATTGGAAAACCCATCAAACTCAAAGTGGAGTTCATTTGTCATGGAACCAAACATTCCCACACAGCAGAAGAGGAGAAATTGGCAAATAAGTGATTGAGAGGAGAAGCCAGACAAAAGATACATCACAGGAACTATTCAACTTCTTGGAAATCAACTAAGATGACCCTTTCACACAGCAAATACAGTTGTTACCACTTACAGAGGAACATGTAGATAGGGAAGCACCATGCACAGGTGCCCGTGTATTATGATGAGTTATATAAACCTTCACTAGGTTAGCATTCAAAAGACCTATGTAAGCTAACTTGTATTTTTGGATGTCAAATACTTTGGACTTCTGTAAGGTACTTGACTGATGCTTTGTACACTTAGAACAAATAAATAGTGAACTGAAAGCCACACCCATTACTTTGTGGCAGTTCATCTTTTGCAAAACATGAGGAAGGCACTTTTTCAGGCTCTAAGAGACCATGATTCAGATCTCAGGCAATACCCATGTCACATGCTGTAGGGTACTCTGAGAAATTATTTCATCTCTGTTTCTAATGTTGGTAGAAATTGCTGTAAATGTTCAAAAAATACCAACATTTAAGTGGAACTGTGTCAGAAGCAGACATTGAAGAGAAAGCACTTAAAAATACCTGACAACACTAAGACATGTTCCCAAAGCAGTGGTTCAACTCCTGCTCTGAAATGGGTGAAATCTGTTTTTGAACTGACTTCCCTCATTCCAGGTGGACATCCTAATTAGGGGGTTCTTCATGGAACAGAGAGCCCAACTTCTTACTCTGGTACTTCTTACCTGTTAAGGAAATGGAGCAAGAAAGAACAGTTATGGGATTGTTTCAGGGAAACAGTCATCACAAAAAACCTGGCAAATTTCTATCAAGATCCTGTGTCACACAGGTGAACTGAGACAAGAGGTACTCAAACCCCTTGTTATCCCTGACAAAACAGGATATGAGAAATGTCTTTGAACAGATGAAACTGGCTGAGAGAACCATGCAAACAGCAGCATGGCAATGCAATACAAGTAATATCATGATTAGCAAAAAATATTTTGACAGCTTTTTCTAATAGATTTTCCTTTTTGCAAGCATGATACAGAAAGATAACACTTAAGGGTTTTTTTGGGGATATTGTTTGTGTCAAAAGCCTCACTGAATCAAAAATCCCACCCTATATTTTGATACTTTCAAAAATGAAATCAGAAATAGCTGTATATAAACTTCAGTGTAGCCTGTTGTCCACAAATAATTTAAAGACTTATAGCATTTTTTCAGTCCTACTTTCCAAGCTTAGAAGTTACAGAGTATGCAAAATGAGCACTAATGGTGCATTAGATGAGGGGAAAAGAAAATCTAGGTCCCAAAATTTCTGGACTGCTCAACTGCTGATATGCCTAAAATTCAGTTTTAACTAACTTCCGTTCAGATTCATTTAACTGATACAGAGAATGTCTACATACACTTCTACTGCATCTAGTCCATTTAGTGTAATTTTAAAAATTTTGATAATCAGCTGAACAGTTTTCAAGGAAAAAGACTAAAAATGCAGGAGGAAAAAGTCTAAAAGCACAGGAAGCTGAAGTTTCCAACTTCAGAACAGGTGGAATTGCAGCCCTGTCCATATGTTACCCTGATGACAATCTCTAGAAAAGCAAAGGCATAAATTAATTTCAACTATATACAATCTTTTCTTTTTTTAACTTCCCCCCCCGCTTTTTAACCAAAGATACTGAAAGAGTACAACTTTATTTTTACATAAAGTGAAATTATTACTTTTAATACAGTGTCAGGTGGAAGACAACACTTACCTGTAAAGCCAGAAAAAAAACTTCTGAGGAAGGTAATTTTCCAAGAAAACATTAACCTTTCCTTATTCCAGTCACCAACCTTGTTGTTCAGCATACTTTCAAAATGGTGTTCTAACTTCAGGGAGATAGTAATTTTCAACAACAGATGCACACGTAAATATTCAATCCATTTATTGTAGAAACACCGAGGACACAATATAGTTTTAACACACTCCCACTGAATAAGTACTCATTTAATCTGAAGAACACAGTGTTTATTGTGGAAATGGTGCAGACACAAACTGAGATTTAAACACAGTTTAAATCCACCATCAGAGAACATGACACTTCAAGGAAGGCCAAAACAAAATGGCTCTTAAAGCTAAAAAAGAGAGGCAGATGTCATTTCCTAGAAATGAAGGAAGGTAGGGCTCCACTGGAGCAGCTTTAGTACTGGGCTTTTCCTTTGGATTGGTGGTAAATGAAAAACCCAGAGCCCAGTGACTTTTCCTTTTTACCTAATTGCTCAAATCCAGGAATCTTTGGCACAGGAATTTTCCTTTGCTTTGCATCTCTAACATTATTTAGCCATTTGTTCCTAACAAGGCCACTGTTTTTATAAGTTTTAATCCTACTCTGTGGCATTTAAGTATGTGTTGTGCAAAGAATGCTCTTGAGTGTCAAATTCTATCTTGATAGGAGAGTAACAGCACCAAGTTATTGCGCTAGTTCTTTTATACTCCCGTTTTATCTGACTAACAAACAAGGCTGTTAGAGAACTGGTTTTCCTCATTATTTGCTACACTGGCCTTATTTTATTTCATTTACACTGGAAAGCTGACAAACATATCTACATGAAAGAGGAAAGAATTCCACTGCATTGATTTAAAGAGACAAAAAAAATAATTGCCAAACTGAAAGTTACTTTAAGGTAATCATGCTGATACTCTATTTCTAGTTCACTCTTTTACACTGCCGAGATTGAAACCACTGAGCTGCACTGCTTCTTTGCAGAGAGAAATAAAAATGAGGGCTATTTGAAAAACCTGCACCACAGAGGACACATGGTTTATTCTCTCAGTTCCAATGGTACATTTACTTCTTTGTTGCTGTGTATTAGTTGTGAAGCTGTATTCATGAAACAGGGAATGTTTATGTAGTCAAAACTTGTGCATAAAATAGAAGTAAATCACGTGCATTTTTTAGCCATCATAAAAGCAACGACAAAATAAAAGCCCTGTAAAAGATTGTATGAAACTAGAACTCTTCTACAATTTTTTAAACAGCAAAAAAATATCAGTTCCATAATATCAATCAAAACACATTTTTGGGTACAATTCCTTGCATGTCATTCCTCCTTACAGTGCTACATAATCACTTTACTTTTTCCTCTCATTTTAGTATCAGTAAACATCTGCCTACACACTAATTCAGAAAATATTAATTAAAAACTGGAAAGTAGTAGAGCCTAGCACACTGATTTGAAATGTCTCTGATCATATATTTGATATCAAGTCCTAGCATGAAATTTCTATAGTTAATCCAAGTAGTTTCTTGTTAGGAAATAGCACACATAGTCTGTCAGATTATTTTCAGTACAAAAGATACAGAGATAAAGTAGTTTAACTGAACAGCTCTGGAGACTCCTAGGCATCAGCAGGAAAGGCACTTTTCTGGTCACATAGTTCTAAGCACAGCGGGACTCAGGACAGCTTTGGTATTTCAACATCTCCTTCAGTTTCTATGCAAGTGATATCCACTGACTGCCCAGTCCTGAACTTCTCCACTTGCAAATAATGCAAAGAAAATAGCTCCAAATAGATTAATAGAGGCAGCAATATAGAAAACCATCTGCCATTCTCCCACAGTATTCTGTCAAATGGGGGAAAGAAAAAAAAAAGATGCAGTCAATATGCAGCTTCACACTCAAGAAAACGTAATTTTAAAATCAATGCTACATGCCTTGCCTATTTTAATGTAAATGCCATTCAGCATGATTTCACAGCAACATAAAAGCATTATAAAATAAAGGATGAAATCATTAATATAGCCAACTTCAGTTTTATAATACAGCTTACACAGAAAGTCTTATCAGAACTGCATTACCCTATCTGGATCAGTTTATCACCCAAGATGCAGAACCATTGACACAAATGCAGAGAATGTTACTGTAAGGAAACACTACTTTGGCTTTCAGCTCAGGTGATCCAAGAGCTGAAGTGCCCTGCACTGTGCAGGAAGCTATTCCTAATGACTACTATGTGAACATTCCAGATTCATAAGCCTTTTGGTCCAAACAAGGTAGCCACTTTAACTCAGATTTCAAGAGTAATCCTCTAAACTCTGGTATTTAAAAAAGGCCTTAATAAATGTGTAGCAAAGAACTGTGGTTTATTTGTTTGGTTTTTTTTTCTTTTCAAATAAAGAAATAGTATCTATAGATGTCTTAAAGTTTTGGGGCTTTTTAAAGTTCCAGATGATGCTGTAATGAATCTGTAAATGATCTTACTACAAAAACAGAATACCTGAAGAGTGCATTCGTATGGAGGGGAAAAAACTAAACAGAGCAAAAGTACCCTTAGCCAACCCACTTATTCAGGTATCTGGAAGAATTAATTTTATTAGAATCATGTATTAATGAATGTTTTCTGACTGTTTTTGGTTAGAGCATGGTGATAATAACACTAAGGTCACAAGTTTGATCCCCATACAGGCCATTCACATAAGAGCTGGACTGGAAGATCCTTGCGGGTCCCTTCCAATTCTGAATATTCTGTGATTTTTAAGAAAATTCTTAGAATTACCTCCAGCTCCAAAAAATTCAAGTGTATCACTAAGCTTACTCCTCCCATCTCCCTTTCTTGAAAGACTTTAGAATAATTCATATGTTCATTGAAAAAATAGTAATCAACTCCTCAAAAGTGCTTCCCTTTTCCTATCCAAATCACTACACCGCCTTGTTAGTCAAATCTAACACTGGAATCTAGTTTCTCACTTATCTGACAAATGCTGACATTAGAACTCAACACCTCTCGTGAGAGCCTAATTAAAAAAAAAAAACCTACAAGCAAGAACTTGTTCTAATTTAATAAAACAATACCACAAATGTCTCATCTAGTTGGCATTTTATCAGAGTTCTACTGTGATAAAAATATAGTAATTTTATTCCTAGAGATTATAAGGATAAAATTTTCAAGTAAAATTTTCAAGTCTTACAAAGGTCTTTGATTTTACCCTTATTTTCCTGATCAGAATCAGGAAAATAATAAGAGCTAGGAATTATGTAATTCACAACAATGGAACAATAAGACTTACAGGTGTAACCCATGTTTCATTTAAGGAGTGCAGACTTGAGAAGAAGGAATTTCTATTCAACTGAGGTAAAAATATAACAACTGAAAAAAATAATAAACAGACTCACATTATGAGTGAGGTTTTTGGCAATAACTGGCCCCACCATTCCTGGGATAGTAGCAAAAGAATTTGTGATCCCAAGGAGAATTCCAGCATACCTGCAAGAGAAGTTGTTAACACTGCTTATTAACTTGTATGGCTTATCAATCATGGAAACAATTTTGCCTAACCTGATCACGTAGGCCTCATCTTGATCACACAGAAGAAATTAAAACACAAATATTCCAGTGTGAATGAATTGCTTTTCTCCTACTAACAACTCACTGACAGCTTGGCACATATGTTTTAAGGGACACAGTTTAGTGATGGACTTGGCAGTGTTAGGTTAATGGTTGGGCATGATGATCTTAAAGATCCTTTTCTGTTTAAATGATCTGTATGTCTCTATTTTTCACAGGCTAATTAGGGAATTTAACTTAAATTGCCTATGGCTTTGGTCAAGATCCATAATCCAAACACAAATCCCCTTTGCTAAGCCACAACCAAACTGTCTGGAATGGATCCACTGGAGCAGTTAAAGACACTTTGCATGTCTTGAAGCAGAAAGACAACAAGGAGTATGACAAAGTGCTGTTTGCCAACAGTAAGAGCTGGTTCAGGTTTCATTGCTAAAAATTTGTCTGTCAAGAAGGCAGTATCAGCAGTGTGCCTGGACATCCCCACTTACACTACAAAGTGTATATTCCAAAGATAGGAGTTCAAAGCTGTGGCAGTCCTTCTCTTCAGCTTTCTGTGGGTCAAGGCCAATGGGAAATGGGCCTGACTAAACCAGTTCTGCTGGTTGCCATTCCTGCAGCTCCATTCCGAGGCCTCCTGTTCCATGAACGTGCTCCTCTCTCACACACAAATGTATGTGTATGCACCAGCAGCCATAAAAACTTGCTGGGAAAAGCTGTTAACTTGCTTAATATCTGAGTCTCAGCACCTCATCTCTAAGCAATTCAAGATCTCTCTCACAGGCATGTTGCAATACCGAAAGTTTGGAACTGTACCACAAGTGCAGACTTGTGAGAGACTGAAGAGAAATAAGAGCCAGATGTTCCACAGAAGTTTGACCTTCTAACCACCAGAGCACAGATCTCTGTGTTTTAGATTTTCAAGGTGGATTTGTCGGCTGAAGAATCATACAAAATACTAATAGTTGCAGTTTACCATAGGAGAAAGGAATCATATCCCAGTGATCATTTTAGGCTGTTCAGAGTAAAATTATGTCCTCACCAATATTAATATAACAGAAACATATTTGATCTCTAAAGAGAAATGCATAGCTTTGAAATTTTATTTACCGAAACAGGAGAATTCAACCATACAGCATTGTTACAAAAGACTGCAATGTTCATTCCAGTGATATTAGAAAAGCATGTGTTTTTTTCCTGAGAAAGGGAAACAATCATCTAGCCTACTAGTTGATTTTTTTCCTGAAACTCTACACTACATATCAGTTTAAAGCATGGCAATACTTTCGTTAAAACCTCTTTATTTCCTTTAAACCTAGCATGCAGTCTTCCTATCTTGGAAAGTGGTTTAGAATTAATAGGCATTTATAAAGCTGAATGTCAAAGTGTAAAAGTTTCCCTTAGGAAAATAAGCACATAAAGCAAAACCCTGTTTAAAGCCTTTATGTAGAACCAAATACACCTTCTTTGTCTTCAACGTGTTTAAGCACTACAATACTGCTAACAGGCACTTTTAAAACTAAACATAGTTTAATAGTTTCTCTGGTTGACAAAGATCTTTGGCAACCAATTGCTAGCTAAAGGCCTCTGTTTATGCCCAGTGTTTCTGACATAGGTTGCATTCTTGATAGTGCTTGCTGTTTGATGCAGATAACTGTGATGACACTCCCTTAGCACAGTGGAAACTCCCACATGAAAAGGGAAAGCAAAAAGTGACATGTCTGTAGAGCAAAACCAACAGTAGGCTGTTGGCCAGGTTCTTATGGTATAGTGGGGATAACCAAATACAAATTAACTTGCGGAGCAGTTAAGTAGTAAAATCAAGAGTAAAAAAACCAGCTGTGTGAAGTATTTAGTGTACAACAGAGCCACATGAATATTACAAGGGATAATGGTAACACCAATACTAAAATTTCTAATAATAGAAAGGTACTAATGTAGATTTAAAGAGCTAAAATATATATATTCCCAAAAAGACCAAGCTTGTCTCCCTCCTGTCCCTGACTTTTCCCCAACCCAATTCACAAATGGCACAATAAACACATTAGCAGCCAAAACCACATAGCAAATATTGTTGTTCATTAAGCATCAGTATTGTCATTCACTTTTTTCCTCCGAATATCATAATTATTTCTTTGATATAATGTAAGTTTTACTAGCAAAAAGGGACCATTTACTATTCTAGGCAGCATACTTTTAACCAAGCTAAATGGGCATTTGTGCATTTTGAAACTGCTTTGAATCACTTCTGGTTTTTCCAATGTCTTTCAGTAAATTATGAAAAATAAATATTGAGCTCTGAGTAAACTCTTTACCAAGGTTTCCTTCACAGTTTTATGCAGACTCTGTTTTTAGATTTCTACAATTATGTCAAGCATTTCCTCAAAATTGTGCATATCTGCTTTGATCATTTTATCCAACAAAGTTCAGGTAAGTTGCAAAAAATTAGGTGTGGGGAAGGAGGAAAGACAGTCTTCTTTTTCTTCTCATCTCAGATTTTTTTTGCATTTCTGTATCTGAAGAAATTTTTTAATATGACCTTTGTTATAAGGATGTGCTTTTTTCCTTCTCTGTCCCCATTTGAACAGATTTATCCTGAAGTCAAGCATGTGTGTGCTGAATAGAAAATCACTGATTTTAATAAAACAGCACTCACCCTGACTCACCAAGGAAAGTCTTCCCACATATGCAGCCACTCGCCTCTAGAGGCAATGCTGGGCCAGTCCCTGAACTATCAGCAAGACACTTACCCCTCAGTGTGCACTCAGTGTGCTCCCTTCTGCCTGTCGAGAACGAAGAGCTAGAGGAACTTGTCTGGTGTGAATTCAAAGGGAAAAAGCAGGACTTTATGGAGAGCAGGAAGAACAGAGTGGGATTTGGTCAGAGGGATCAGCAGCAGTTCATGTGAGGTAACTAACTATGCCTGCTGACGGGCATTGGCACTGTGTAACATAATTTTCTTCTTGTGGCTTTTTTTCAACACCTAAAATACTCTGAATACTGTTATAAACAAATTGACTCTTGAAATAAACATATTTGAAATGCAAAATGAAATATCTGAAATTAGAAGACACATACAACATCCTAGTTTGGGAAACCTCAGCCATTGCCTATATACAGAAGTTCCTTGTGTGTGTAAGTCACACTGCAGTTGCGTGATTTCCTTTTTCCTGTCACAGCTCTATTGCATTCCATGGACAGATTAAATTGTACTCACATAACAAGCACAATTTAATACATATTTTGGAAACTAACTGTTGTAGTTCTGCAAAACTAAGCTTCAAACGGAAGTTGTATAATTGTGAAGAAGAACCCAAAAGAACAGCTTTAATTACATTTTCTAAATTTGTAGTTATACACAATTTAAAACAAAGTGCACCACAGATGCTATTTTTCTTACTTTCATATTCAATTCACCATTACAAGCTGTTTATAGCTGGCCACTGATACCTCCCCTCTTGCTTACTACCTAACCTCACCTGCCAAGATTAACTGGATTCCCACTATTTCATATCCATCTGTTAAGTCAAAAATTGTCCATGATTGTGGACGTGACCACCATCATTTCAACTGCCAAAGCCCGAATACCACCTTCAATTGGGACCCAAGGTGTCCCATAAGTTGTCTAGATGATCAGAATTTTTTTATAGATATTATTTCTACAAAATATTTTTTCTCTACACTTACACTTAGTCTTTTCATTTTACACATTAATACAGAAACACACTTTTCTTTGGACATAAAGTCATTTGACCCTGTTCACATCTAAGTGCTACCACAAATAGGTAAATGAATGACAAAGCAAAGTACTTGACTTCTACCAGAGCACTTTTAGAACCATATATATAGATCCACACTTTGTGGGAAACTGACAGATCTGCCCAATTATGAATTTGTAACACACTGGAGAAATTACAGCCTGAAGTCTCATCCATTCTTGAAAATTATTCATTTAAGAGCAATTGTATACACCTGATTTGTTACCTACTGACAAATCAGGTCAACTACTTGTTACAAGATTTAGATTTCAGTGTACAGAATGTTTTTCAAATGCAAATAATTTGCCTGTATCACAGTGCTTAAATACGGTAATGTTCATACCAGAGGCTGATAGCTCTGATGGAAAAGTTGAAAACAGTGAAACACTTAAGTGTATTGTACAGTTCCAAAAACAGTCCTATTAAGAACACGAATCAAATGTGACAAAAGTCTATAATTACAATCTGTAACTACAGGAATTATATAATTTATTACTGCAGGATTAAAACTAGAATGATTCAAAACTATTGTTTATGTCATATCCTCTGCCAAACTTGCACTTTTTGGAAATACAGCGCTTAATATTGTAAACCCAGGTAATTGTCAGTGTTTACACTCCAGGTCTGTACAGCACATATTCCACAGCTACATTTCCAAGGTACCCCAGCAAGACAAAAAGAAAAAAAGGGGGGTATAAACATTTCACATGCACTAGCAACAGTTTCAGCAATACTTACGAAGGTGCTATGTCCAGATGGTTGATGCTGTAGCCTGATGTACAAAATCCTCCTAGTGTTGTTGATATGGTCACGAATGCAACCGCCAGTGCGTAGTTGCAGCCTATGAACCCGGCTGCTACTAAGAACACCGCAGGTCCAATCATTCCTTTAAGACACAAACCTCAGAATCAATGGACGTTTAACACGACACTTGGAGGCTCCAAGCGTTTTCCATCCAACTTCCACCGCCCCCTGGCGTACAAAACCAGCACTGCGCCGCCCGCGTTACAATGGGACGGTGCGGGATCAGAAATGGTTGGGGTGGAAAGGATCTAAAAGATCATCTAGTTCCAACCCCCCCACCACTGGCCTGGACACCTTCCATTCGATCAGGCTGCTCAAAGCCCCGTCCAGCCTGGCCTTAAGTACTTCCAAGGACTGGGCAGCCACAACTTCTCTGGCAACTTCTCCGGCAACTTCTCCGTTTCAGTTTGACTCTCCCAGTAATGAATTCCTTCCTATTATCTAATTCAAATCTACTCTGTTTCAGTTTGAAGCCATTCCCCCTTGTCCTATCACTACATGTCCTCGTAAAAAGGAAGAGCAGATGGGGTGCAAAACTGTTCTTGTCTCAGGAAACAGCAACTGGATCAGAAATATCCCACTCCAGTGGCAAAGAATAAACTAGACTAAAAAATTAACAAAAATCAACAGGTTCTGAAAATTATCTTACAAATTAATTTTATTTATTGCTATAAATAAATTGAAGCTACACTGACACTGTGAACCCCGGGTGAATCCAAGATAGCTATAGAGATGCTGCATCAGGCACTGGAAACAGCTTATCAGCCGTCATGAGCTCATGCACACTGCTTCCTATCTGCAGTTAACTTTGGTAGCCATTTCCCAGAGCTCATTTACATGATTCACTCACCACCTCTGCAAACAGCTCCAAGTACATGCCTTTGTTGATGAAGCTAGCCTAAGTCCTGCTTTTCCTAACACATTTTTTCTCCTGAGTTATACATACATGGGTGTGAGGTGGGCAGCCCTCCAGTAAACTGAATCACCAAAATAGTATGGGCTTAAAACAAACAAACAAAATGCCTGAGGTTTTTTTACAAGAGCTGCTTTAAAGAAAGCAGTTGAATCAGCTGAATTGAGAAGGCAGCAAGGATCACCAGACAATAACTGGGCTGCAACTTTTGTGCATCCTGTGCCTTATCTTTTTTTTTCCTCTTCAATTTCTTTCTCCCCTCCCCTCTTTATTCAGCAATCAGCTTCTCTTTCCTAATTACAGCCTTTTATTTGTGTTCATTAAAAACCCCATCTGGCTGATCTGTTGGTGATTTCAGATCATCCTTCCTCCCAGTTAGTCAAGACCATTTTGGATTCTGTTTGGTCTTTTTACTGTGGTAGCAACTGTAAATTTTGCAAATGTATTCCTATTCAGTTACTTTAGTCTTAGATAAACAAACCACTGAACAACAGAACAGGCTCATGCAGAACAATAATCCTGTCAGTTTGATAAGCCTTTTTTGATAACAATGTTTCATTCACCCTTTTATGGTGACTTTACATGACCATTTATTTGATTGGTTTGCTTGTAGTCCAATTATCTTGACCTAAAAAAAGCTTTTGACAATCTCTTATTGTTCTCTTATCCAGTAGGCCTACTTCTCATGGAAAAAGATAGGACTATTCTTGACACATTAATGTATAAATAAAGTTGCTCCTCTCAAGCCATGCACAATTCTGCCCCATCTCACAGCAGAATGTCAGACTACTCCCCCAAGCCCTTAAATTTTCCCAAATTGATATTATGATATGTTCTAAGATTATATGTTCCAAGATATGATACTTGCACCTACCTATTAGGGTGAAACATTTGCGAACACAAACAGTGGAGAAGTTCTGTTTTTCCCGTAAATAATCAGCAATTTGGCCAGAGAGAATTATACATAACCAGCAGCCAAAATAAGGCAGGGCAGACAAAAATCCATTCTGTTAAGGAGGTTAAAAGAAGATAGTTAAAACACTAAGATGACAAATCAATCATGACTTAATTCATAACTACCAATGCAGTCAGACCAAAACCTCAAAGGTTTAGATCAGCAACTAGCTTCAGGAAAAAGAAAACTATAACTGAAGGTATCATGTGGACATTAACCTGATTGTGGAAGTTTCCAGGACACCAACATCAAGCAAAGCTGTAAATATTATTCAGAACTTTGAAAACTATACAGAATCTCTGGGCTTTGTACTACTGTTACATTACATTATTCCTTATCCATCTGCTGAAACATCTGGTGCTGGCTGTAAACAGAGACAAAACCTAGGACTAGGATTTTTCATCACATTTAGGTTGGACATCCCATGATACCAAAGCAGAGGTATTCAGGATCTGACATTACTTACACTGAAGTCACCAGTTAATTCCCATTACTTTAAACACGTGCAGTTTAGAGACTTCTGCCTGATTCTACACGATTTTCTGATGAAGAGAAACAAAAGGTGCTACTAAACTGCCTACATTTACAGCCTTTCCAAAAAATTATGGATAGTTACTGATAACAGAGCTATAATTTGACCTTATCTGTGATTAAATAGGGGTATTTGATAGCAATAGTATGACCTTTATACACTAGTAAGAAATGTGTATTTGTCAAGTAGTGAAAGATTCCCTAGGAATTTTAATTTGAATTGAAACAAGAAACACGTCCCCACCTGGAGTCCATTCTATCTGTACTTAAGCATGCTGCTTGTTGGATTTCAGTTTTCAAAAACAGTAAGTAAAATTTTGAAAAATAGACAGTCTCAGTAATTAAAAATTTTTTGGAGCACTATTCAAAGACAGCATTATTTTTAACTAATTTCTGTATTTTAGAAAGGAAACTGAACAGCAACAACTGTAGAATATTTTAAACGGTAATGCAATTTCCATTGAAATGTGTGGCAACAAAGTTAGTCCAACACTATTACACAAGCTTTTTTTTTTTTGATGTTCACAGTCAGTACTCTAAGCTACTCCAAAAAGAAAAAACATAACCCAGAGACGAAGGAAACCACTTCACAGCAGAACCTGTTACCATTTAATGCAAAGGTGTTTTACAAAACACATGCAACTGAGAGCTGTGGTAGCAAATGACTTTCACAGATGTTGATGCCTCTTCAGGGAATACCTGAAGAGGCATAATAAGGAGCCCAACAAGCAACTTCATTTAGTTTTTTCCAGCCATTTTGCAGCTTGCCCTAATGCAACCTTCTGTTCTAATGCTAAGGTTCCCAATCCTCTCCTTCCAATATTGCTGGCATCGTCTCATTCTTGCATGGCATTCATCTTCAGATTGCTCTAAACTAGTTTTGTTTGCTAAACCAGGAAAAGACTACGTTAAACTTCTTGCAATTTCTGGAAGACCTTTTTATCTTAGCTATACCAGTTTCTCCAGGTAAGCTATGCCGTCACTGAAACCGTTTCATTAAAGACAAACCACTACAGTCAAGTAATTGCCATAAATAAGAATATTCCACCTTCCCCACCCCCTAATTTTTCCATGATAAATAATTCAGTTTTATAAAATTTCCTTGGGAAGCACTCTATCTGGACCTTAAGACAATGGTTTTGTTTCATCCAGTTACCTTAGTAAGAAAAAGTATTTTACCTCTGCTGCTCATAGAGGAAAGAAAATGACAATTTGGAAAATGATCCAATCAGAATGAAGCTCCCTCTGGTCCCCTTCTCCCCCAAACCTCATCCTTAAAATACTTTCAAAAACGCCACTTGTCCAATGGTTTTCTTACTTTTATTTTTAACTGGAAATGTTCTCCTTTATCAGTTAGCAAAGAAGTAGATACTATTTCAGAAGCCATAAAATTTGGTGTAAAATCTGAAATAATCATGGAAGCCATATAACAGGGTATTTTTATAGTTACTGTTTCAAAGCAGAGCAGTTAAAGATGGGTACTACGCATCTTCAAACAGAAAATTTAGCTTGAAAGGTAGCACTAAAGTAAATGTCAAATAAGAAGGTGGAAATTATAAGGCAGGCAACATTTTTGATGCATCTGCTTAACTGTGCGGGGTAGTCATTTCCCAGCTATATGTTTACATTCCAAGGTTCTTAAACAATTTCTTCTATTCTAAACAGGGGGTGATTTAGTTTCTTTAATTCAGAAGAAAATGACTATATTTGTATATATCTCACCTCCTGTGCATCAAATCGCAGGATCTCCTTCATGTATGTGGGCAGGAGTGTAAGAAGTGTATAGAAAGTCCAGTTGTAAGAGAAGTGTGCCACAACAATAGCCCAGAGTGGAAGGGACCCCAGCATGGGTCTCCAGGGAACAGATTTCTGTGTAGAAAGCTGGCAAGCAGGAGACAAAGAGAAGAGAAAAAGAAGGAAACCAGGATGTTGATATGAACATTCACTAAATACAGTGGTTTTGATGCTAATCAAATCTATGCTCATGATCCATTCTGAAAGGCACAAAATGAATCTCGGTTGATAGATGCAAGTCATCAGCAAGGAATTAATTACTGTCTTCAGTTCTCAGTGAGGGTATGCTAAAGTATATTACTGCTCTGATGTTTACTATTCCAAAGTAAACCAATTATTACATTTAGTAATTCAAAAAGTATGCCTTCCCTTGTTGAAATTTGATGCCTTCTGCTTTTACTATAAATAATTAAATATTTAGTGACCCCTCAGGTGTTGATTTAGCTGAATCTTTCCTGCTCAATCCTAGATATTAATTCTCGTCTTTCAGCCAGCATCACTGTTTGTAAATACATATCCCCCCAGTCATAGGAATGAATCTTATGCAGACTTCAGGAACTGGCTCATTAGCATTTTCTCTGTGAATAGTAATCTGTTTCTTACTGTAGATGACACATTGAGAAAGAGAAATGCTGTAAAATATTGTACTGCAAATGTTAAAGACATTATACAGGTCTGGATCTAGTATAAAATTAGAGTTGGGCTTTCTTTTAACTACAAAGCTTTTTAAATAAAGCACCTCAACAGCATCTGTAACAAAAGGCATTATTATAAATGCTTTGTTTGATTATTGATTGTTTTTCAGTTTACAACTGCACTATTCAGAAATTTTTTTTGTTTGAAAAATCCTCCCTCCATCTCAGGTTAACAGTGTTATTCTAAAAAAAAAAGTTTACATAAACATATAACAAAGAATAACAAAACATGTAACAAACAATAAACAAAGCTGGACATTAATGACCATGTTTGTGGTTTATGTTCAGTCTCTACCAAAGTGCTGTACCTGATCTTTTAGAGAAGAGAGTATATATTCTCTTTCAGCATGTGAAATGCTCCTGTGAGTTTCCGGTGTATCACTAACCAAAAACATCCAGAAGAACCACCACAACACGCCAAGTGCACCTATTGTTGTGAAAAGATGGGTGAAAAGATAGAAATTTGAAAAAGGCAATTTTATCCAGTAATACTCTCAGATTATATAGTCAGAAATGTTTTCTCAATACTCTAACATAATTTTAATGAATGTTATTTTTCTATCTACTTACAAGCACTAGTTCCCCAAAGTGGCTTAAAAATGTACATTTAGATATAATAAAGAATGAAGATGACTAAGCAGAAGTTTTCCTTTTTATTTTTTTCTTCTTTTTTTTCCTCTACTTGAAGTTCTTCATACAGCAAGAAAGCTGTGTGCTCATACATAATTGTATTTTTATTAGTCACATGAAAAGCCACAAAGGATATGGCTCACCCTCAGGAAATAAGAAGTTCACATTAAGTTTAATCACAAAAAATACTCTGTGCACATATACAGAATATCATCATTACATGCAGCTTAATTTATGTACTATTTGTCCTTTTCTAACTTAAGCCAACCCCAAATACTATTTGTCTTTTGAAAAAAGGTAACTTTTCAATAATTGGATCAAATTAACTGCACTTTCATGTAACTATAACTTATTTCATTTTGTTCAGTTCTTTTGTTTGAATCTTTGTGATTTGTAAAAAATTGGAGATTTTTTTTTGAGGAAAACGTAACTCTTGTCTTATATCCTGATTCCCCCTTTCCTATGCAGAATATGAAATGGTTCAGACATGAACCACAGACCTGTAAAAAGCATTAGCTAAGACATGCTGTTAACAAAAAAAAACCCCTTCTGTTTCAGCTTCTTCCAGAATAAAAGTCACAGTAAACATGCTATGCATTCCTTCAGGGTCCCTGTGACTGCTAGAGATTTTCCACAGTTTACATTTTAAGCAGCAGTAACTTTTCACACGTTCTTTCATTCAAAGTTGAGGTTTATTCCTGGGATTAAAGTTATTAACTCAATTTCACACTTCAGATAAGAAATTTCAGCCTGTTGTTTTCAAGTGGTGGGAGAATTAGGAGCATTTGACTTGTACCAGCTTTTGTCCAACTCAGAGACAGCTTTGCTCATTGGAAGAAGGCTTATGTAGCCATTCACTGAAATCTACTTAGCCTTAAATATCTCTAATTGCCCAGAAGGAATAAAAAGAAACCCAACATGTCAAACACACTTTTAAAACGTAAAGTAAGTTTTATAAGATATGCTTTTCAAAAAGCATATGGATTGTACTTTTAATAATTAAGAAAAATCAAAACTCACAAACTCACCAAATATGTAGAACACATAAACCCAGTTCATATAGTAACAAATTAAACCAGATAGTGGCAGAGACACAACAGTTCCCAGCTGTGCACCTATTGGAAGAAAGCAAATCAAAGTGGAAAAATAATTAGATCTCCTATGGACCCCTTAAGTGTAAGTGCCATTTCAGAGTTACTTTATTTTTCTGTAATAAATCATGAACGAAGAATGTCACCACCACTAGAGGGTTGTGCTTTGCTTTAAAGAAACACAGGCACAATGAGCTGCCCTGGCAGCTCCAAGGAAATAGAATCATAAAGCCCTAAGAAGCCAAAATTAGAAGCAACAAGCAATAAAAGATAAGCATTCTTAGCACATTTGTCTCCAATAAAGTGATGGCTATAACACATCTAAACCAATGCAAATTAGTCAACTGGTATTGCTGCAAAACAAGAGAGCTGAACACAGCATAATTAAGGCCTTTGGAGTATAATGTGACAATACAGTCAGTTTGAATTTTTCCTATCTCCTTCCAGCTCCACAAAACCAGGAATGCTAGAAGCATGAAGCAGAAGTCATGCATATATAACCAGTGGGTTCAAATTCCGTGTTTTCTGAATGTGACAGCATCTAGGATCAAGGGAGAAGGGAAAGATAAGAAGATTCCAGTTCAGAATAAAGCCAAAAGCCAGAAAGAACTATTCCTGTGCTTATAATTCAACATACATTTTGCAAAGTATAAGGATGGCAGGTGTTTCCCTTTTGAAATCTAAACCAGAAACCCATATTATTTACATACTCGACACTCTACTGGTGGTAAACAGGAGGTTTTGTCTCTTAATACTAGCTGTACGATTACTTCTCTAAACTTAATCTCAACTCAGAAAATATTGAGATTGTGTTGATATTCTGGCTACCTAGACTCCATCTTCATGGAAACAATAACTTTTCCCTGAGGCAGAAAGCCCCAACGATGAACAATAAAACCACATAGATCATCCAAAATATAAATAAAAATAACAACTATATATAACCTCAACCACATGTTCTCTCAGAAAATCAACACCATCATGATTACATTAACTACAGACCACATGACTGCCAACGTGGAAGGAAAGGAAAGGAAGGAAAACAGCCTGCCAAGATAACACAAGATGTCTTATCCACCCCTGACTGCTAACAATGGGCTGTTCAAGTCCACAGACTCTTCTCACTAGCACATTAGCATATATTTTCACAAAATACAAAGGGACAGTTTAAAGCTCCCACTTGCTAAATTCAGTAGAAGGCAAACTCTGAAGAGGAAACTCTGTACGCTCTGCTTAACTTGTGTGCTGGGTCTCACACAAAGACTTCTTTTAAGATTTAATTAAATGCCAAGGTAGAAAACATTTTTAAAAAAGAGAAAGAAAAAAGCTTTTTGATGCATTAGATGCATTGAAGTAGCTCTTTGAAGGGTCACTTCAACAAGTGATGAGACACTTGGTTCAGAGCAAAGTGAGGAAATGTGAGGAAAAAGGATTAAGGCTTCATCCCTCTGGGAAAAGTGAGTCACTAGACTGTCTTAGCTCCTTAAAAAACTGTAGCTGAAGTTTACATGGTATTTACATGAAGTTTACCTGTCTTCTTGATATTTCTGAGGTCAAATATAAAACAGATTTATTACTAATAACCGTGAGCAAAGCAAACCATTACTTCAGTAACTGAATACAAAATTTGTCATCCTCAAAGAAATAATATCAGTTTTGACTAGCAAATTTAGAAACCTATGTTTTCCACCTAGCCATCAAATACTGCACTGAGCAATGTGACTGACCAATAGACCCCTAAAATGCATGAAGGCTCAGTGGAGGCGGGCAAGAGCAACATGTCCATCAAACTCTGGGAATAACACTGGGTGTGACAAACCACAGTTGTTGCAAAGAAGCCGACTTTATCTCAACACAAAGGGCACCAGAGGGTGGCTTTGGTTTAGATAAGCAGCTGTGTCAGTCTAGTGGATCAGCTGGTGGTGTAAATGTTCCTCCTCATTCAGTTCATTAAAAGTGTGACTGTCTCACTGACTTAGCCAGACCAACACGAGGAGAGTGAATACCTGCATTGGTCGAACACGAAGTATAAAAGTTAAACAACAGAATTTCTGAGAAAACAATTACTGATTTTCTACAGCAACCCAATTGAAGTGTATTGTAATTGCTATATTTTGTTGTGTCAACTTGCATTTGCTACGTGCTAACTTGTACTGTGCTTCCAGTACATTCTGTATCACTCTGCTAAATCAAAAATCCTGTGTAACATCAAGTATCTTCAAAGAAGTAAATCTGGTATCAAACATTACACCTTCCAGACTCAGAATACCTAGGACAATATGGTCAGAGAGTATTCGAGTCTGACAAGGTGCTCTTGCAGCAATACTCGGACCATGGATGTTTTCTTCCCCAAGTTCCTCCAAGAATACTTAAAAAACCCTCCAAAAACAAACCAAACAGCTCTATCCTGTGACTGCCTCAGCTTTTTTGTTCCTAATGCTAAATCTTTTTTATTTACAATATCTTCTATTAATCAGCTTCACAGTAATTATTTGCACCACTTTATACCAAAGTTAGATCCAAGTGTATATTTATTTGTAGATCAATACCTTTTGTCAGGTCATAAAAACCATGAAAAAATGAAGAAAACTAATGGAAAGCAAGATTTACTTTAATGTTACACTTTCTGGATTAAATGCTGATTAAATTTTACAATATAAATCCCTTTGATTTAAGTCAATCCTCCCTGTTACTGCAGTAAAAATTTCTAATCCCATTATCAGCGTGGGAATTTCTCACCTGCATATGAAATACTAAGGAGCTTGCTGCGTTCCAGTGGAGGAGCCCAAGAAGACCACATTGAATGCATAGCTGGGAAGGTAACACCCTAGAAAACATCATTTCATTCTGTTGAAATGCAAGAATTTTAGAACTCACTTCAATTTTACACGTTTCAAACCATATTTCATTAAAAAGCAGTAGTACAATCTATCAGTTTGTTGTCTAGTAAGAAACCACTTATAAAAATTGTGCAAGGCATGAGAATAAGGAGGCAGAATTAATTTCTCCTGCTTTTGACTCTGTATATACTGGAAAAGCATGAACAATACAAGCAACACTGTTTCGAGGCCATGGCTTCTGAAAAATGAGAATAGTTTTGTCTCAAGTATTCTTACATTTCTTATTTGAAATGCTTAGGCTAAAATATAGTGCAAATGCTTTAATTATTCTAAAAAACATAAAACTAAGCCACACAGATGAAACAATCCATATACTATTCCAGCATAACAACCCCCACAAAGTCTAATCACTACAATTTCAAACAAATTATTCAGATACATTTTCAAATTACATAGAGGAAACAGGATTACCTCTCCCAGTCCTTCCAAGGCTCTCACAGCTATGAGGTAGCCAACTCCCAAATTTGCAGCTAAGGGAGTAAGCAAGGTGAATACAGAGGTACCAAAGATGCCAAACCCCAGCAACAGTTTGCCTCCAATTTTGCTTGCAAGATATCCTCCTGGAATCTGAGTAATGATATAGCCATAGAAAAAAGAACCAAGGATCCATCCCTGGGTATCAGCATCCCAAGAATACTTTACTCCCTAAGAAGAGAAAAAAAACCCAACAAAATACAGTAAGTTAAAGATAGCAATTTCTCTGGCCATATTTTTTATTACATTGATCCACTATTTAGTCCTTTACAGATAAATTTGAAACTTTTCATTACCTGCTCCCTAGGGTGTCCTTCTTCTACACCCACCTATACAGCAATCATAGTTGTGTTAAAAGCTAATTCAGGTAGTTTACAATCTGGACATATCTAACCTATGTATGAAAATCATCACTACATGAAATACAAGTGATGAGGCAGTTATCTCTTCTTGAATTCTAAGCAGCTTGGGTTAGGTGACAGGTACTGACTATGTAAGTCTGCCTGAGTACAAATCCCACTCCCGAATCACAGAGTGGACATTTTGTCATGCTGTATAAAATGGCTTTACCTGCAGAAAATTTATGGACAAAAAAACCAAATAAGGAGTTGCAGGTGCTTAAATTTAATCTAAAGAAAGAGAGCAGTCAAGGACAGGGCTCACAAGGGTAGGTGAAATAATGGGAGAAGCACAACAGAGGGAAGATGAGTTTAATGGACAATTCAATAAAAGTGAAGATGATTGAGATAGGAATCTGCAGCTATAAAGAAGTCAGCAAGAAGACAGGAACTGTTGCCCAATAAAGTGATTCGGAAATTTGGGATCACTTCCAAAAGACCAATTTTTCCGCATCTAAATGAGCAGTATACATTTCACAGAAATGATGAGACAGAATCTTCCCATAAAGTTCACCATTATCATTTGTTTGTGATAAATAATAAATGACCTCTAAACAAGCAAACAAAATGAACGCAGGAAGATGGCAAGATTGCTCAGGAATAACTGCAAGACAAGATCGGTGCAAGTCCAAAATCATAACATTGGATCTGTTTTTTTTTTCCATATCTGGCAGTTCAGTTAAGAAATGTGATTTTAAGGATTACTGGAAGTCAGAAGTAAAGGATATAAATACAAAATGCATGATCTGGGAAAGAGATCGAAGAAGTGAAGAGAGAAATATTACACGTTAATTTCTAATGAAATTTCGTGCCATGGTGACTGCACAAAGAACAGGCAAATTGGACAGTGACGGGAGCTCTGACGCAGATGTAACAGTAACAATTGGTAAGTGGCATACAAAACAGTGAGTCATGGTAGATCTACGTGGTCAGATTAGCCAGTTTCTAAGGAATAGCACAGAAAAGAGGTACGTCAAAAAGCTGACCCTGAGCACAGCGCTTCTCAATTAGCTAGTCATTTAAAGCTAATACTTCCCAAAATAGCTTCAAAAGAACCACTGGAAAGGCCATCCAGTAAAAAACAGCCTGTTCTCTTGCCACCTAAATATGGTTCTATCTATTATATAGTTCTAAAACCCCTTTGACATGCCATGTTACAAGACAAGACACATTACTGAGACCTCACCGTTGTGTTGCGAGGGACATTTATGGAGGAAGAATGCTCTGGACACACATTGGAAGTCACATTCTTTGCTAAGCTTGTGTTAGGTTCTACCATATCCACCAGAGCGACACTGAGGTTCACACGCAATGCATACAGGAGGAAGAACCCCAAACAGGCCAGCAGTGCGAGATTGTAGCGAGCTGAGCAGCATGCAGGGACTGAAACGAGAGCAAATGAAAAAAGTTTAACAGACCTAACAGAGTAAGACCAACTCATAAGCAGTTTTTTCTAAGGTTCTCAGAAATCTTTAGGTAAGATAAAAAATTAGCAAGGAGACAAGGTAATTTTTCTTCTTAAGGGGTTTATTCAATAGGGGTAGAGTGTGAGGCTGGTTGAGAAAAATTTTAAAACCTCACTTTCATACTGATGTGGAAAGCAAATGTAATGCTCGTTTAGACAACAGGCAGACACCCACATTAGAGTGGGGACTGCGATGGGTGGAGTGCGGTCTGTGGAAATGGATTTAGAAACACAGTTTCAAAAGTCCTCTGCAAAATACTCTAATATTTATTCAACACAGAATTTCACCCTTAAAAAAATCCAAAACCAATTAGTGAGAAGCCTATAATATACACAAAAATGGTTCGAGAAACACAAACACTCCTAAAGTAATACTAAAGAACGGTCATTACTACTTCATCATTTCTAGGATCTTCATTGTTTTCTAGGACAAATTTGCCTTCTATAAGTTTGCTTATAAGGGAATATGCATTTGCTGACAGCTGCCAAAAGTACCAGAAAGGGAAATGGCAAGCACTGTGGTGGTACTGTTAAACAGTAACAGGTCCCCAGTTGCCCAGTACACCCTCTTGGCAGTCACAAGACAACAAAGGAAATGAGTCCTAAGATTCAGCATAAAATCTTTGTCATGACATTAAGTCAACTCTGCCAGCTGTTTATACACAGATAGCAGACTATGCGCTGCAACACAGTTACTGATTTTCTACAGTAGTAAACAGCAGCATTTGGCTGAGAGCATTCATCAGTGCCAGGAGATCCACATCAGAGTTGAGCTGTAACAGTTTAAATCTCTGTAGGTTCTCTTTATGAACTGGCAATGCTTGAAACCAATGAGCAAGAATGTCAGATTGCTGAGGAACAATCTGCTGAATTTTCAAATAGAGCGTAGAGTTTCCCCTCTTGTGAGGGAGCTTCATTACCAATGGGAAGTTTTATAACCTGGATGTCCAAAACTCTGGGAAGGCTGGAGATCAGCAGATATGACATCAGTTTACATCAGTCTACAGTGATCTCATGTTTCACTACTCAGAGTTCAAATGATGAATAGAACCAGTGCATCTATGAACAGGGCTGACAGGTTCATCTGCTACAGCAGTATGTCACTTGACTGGATTTTCTGATTTGCAGTAGGAAACAAAGGACACGCCCTGTGGACAAGCTGATGAGATACCTTCCCCTTCCCAGTAACTACCCTGAAACAAGGAATTAGCCTGTGTGATTTTATTTTTCAGGGGGAACACCAACAGAGCCTTCCTGCAAGATTGTTTTTCATTAAATTAACAGAACTTTCAAATTTTTGAAGTCTCTAATCCTGACAAACTTCATGTGAAGTTCGTTATGGCTGCACAAGTTGTTAAAATAACACAGAGATGCTGTACTTGCTATGTTCATTTAATAAGTAAATAATAAACAAGGCTATTGTACAAATATGCAGAACCCCTTCCAGACCTGTGGTAATTGCAAGTTTTGTGTCAGAAGCACTTGAAAAACCCATCCTGGATTTTTAAATGACATGAGGGAGAGCAGCCAAGATTTTATTGCTTACATTGAAAACCAAGAACGGGAAGCAGAGACTACCCAAGCAACTTTTTTGTTCTTTGTTGTTGTTTAAAAAGCAATTTGCCATAAGTAGAAAATGTCACATAATTTATAACAATGAGTAAAATTACCGGTAAGACTACTTAACTGTTCCACTTCTTGTAGCTGCTGGAGTTAGACAATAATAACAGAAAACTGAATAACACACTGATGATGTAACCCCTCCTTGGAAATGCAGGTTAACTGGAACAGCCATTACTTTTCCTCTATAAGACTCTTGCATGGAGAGCAAGCGCCACAAAACAGATGAGCAAGAACTTAAGGTCACTGGTGTCAAATTTTTTTTTCCAACTGTAAATATTTTATTTAAAAAGCCTAACAAACATGTAGAATTGAAGTCTGAAGCAAATAGCTACTAAATTATTGGTTCCCTGTCATTCCATCATGTGCACTTGAAATACCTAAGAATATTAGATCAGGTTAACAGAATGGAAGACTCAAGAAGATTACAGGTGTGTTTCAGGAGAGTGCTACAACCAGAGACACAGACATTCACCCCCCTAAAGTTTAAAGCAGCTAATCAAAGTTTAAAGCATTGGGTTCAAGATCTTACCTTGGCTAGCAGTCTTCAGTCTTACATCTATAGCCAATTCTGATTTCAGGGGCATGTTTTAAAACACTGTAGCTATAATTTAACAAGATTCTTAAACTGCAGTTAAAAATAGGTCTGTGCTGCAAGTTGCACAGCAGTTTAAAGGAAGTTGCTCGTCTGCAGCAGTTTTCCTTGTGGGTGAGGTGAGCCTCCTCCAACTGGAGCCTGATGCATTGTGCAAACTTAAGAACATATTGCTTTAGTAAGACTTGAGCTCAAATTTCCCTCCTGGCACTTTTAAAGTAATTTTGTTAGCAGCTTCCCTTGATGCTGTTGCACATTTGCTAAGTAGGTTACAGCATTTTTGCATGGCATGCTAAAGAAACTAAAAATCTTACTCTACTTTTTATAGGTTGTGCCTTCTGGGAAGCAAAATAGCACAGACAAACATGCAGGCTCTGTTGTTAAACTCTGACAACAGTATATATCAAGCCTCCTCTCTTACCTTCGTGCATCCTTTCATCTTCCTTCCTCTCCATACTTGTAACAAGCAAATTCTTACTCAAACTCTTACTCAAAATCTGCCTTCGTATGAAATTTTAACACAATCTCGGTGGACCCCGGTAGTTTTTAATATTTGGACCGGTATTTGAGCTGGAATGTCTCTACGGCAACGACACCGAGCCGGGGGCTGGTGTCTGACAGGGATGCACGCCTGACCCCGCCACCGACAGAGCAGCGCCCGCTGTCAGGACTCGGGGTCGTGCCTGATCCAGCACTCCTGGGCACCGCGCGGCCCCCGGCAGCAAACGCCGCTAACGGCGCGGACGGGCGGCGCAGCCCCCGAGCCCGTCACCGCTGCCCGCGGTCACCGCTTTTCCCCTCGCCGGTTTTCCCGTCGCCGCGGCAGTGGCACGGCGGCACCGACCCCCGGGCCCCACAGCGGCGCTCGCGGCCCGCGCCTCCATGGCAACGCGACGCCGCCACACAGGGGCAGCTGCCGCTCGTCTCACCCGTGTCGGGCTGGGGCTCCTTCAGCAGTGGGGTGCGATCCTCTCCCTCCTCGGGCTCCATCTCCCTGCTGCCACCCGGACCACGCAGCGCGCTCAGGGCCAGACCGCCCGGCGCCACCGCTGCGGGCAGGAGCGTGGCACGGCTCGGCTCGACTCAGCTCGGCTCTGCTCTGCCCGGCCCGGCCCGGCTCGGCTCGGCTCGGCTCCAGTTTCCCCCGCCACCGCTCCCCGCCCGCTCGGCTCTGCCCCGCCGGGGCCGCGCAGCGGCGGCCGCAGCCCCCCGCGGTCATGTGACGGGCAGGGGCGGGCGGAAACAGCTTCAGCGCCACGCTGCTGCCGGGCCGCCCTCGGCCGCCATCTTTAGTGAGGGCGGCCGCTCCCTCGCTCCCTCCCTCTTTCCCTGCCGCTGGCTGACGAGACCGCAGAAAGGCGGCCACAGGCGGTCCGCGGGTGTCGTTGTGCGCCACGTCCCAATGCTGAGGGAAAAGTTCGTCATAGTTAGGACAAATCTGATCAGGCTGGTTCAGCACAAGCGGCTGCTCCTCAGTGAAGGCGAGCGGCCTCTCGGTGCGAGTCCGCTGCGGCGGAGAAGGGAAAGCTCCAGGTGCAGGCGCTGGATCTCTCTGTAACCACCGGAATGCCATTTAACAATAAACTGCAGTATTTGGAGCGCATGGTCTTTTTGCTCTGCGGGTGCATGCAGTGTGCAACTCCTAGAGGGAGGTTTTAAAGTCATAGAACGTGAAGGGGTTGGAAGGGACCTTACAGATCATCTCGTCCCAACCTCCCCTGCCACGGGCAGGGGCATCTCCCACTAGGGCAGGTTGCTTAAGGCTTTACCCAGCCTGGCTTAGAACACTGCCAGGGTTACAACCCCACTGGGCGGCCTGTTCCAGTGTCTCACTACCCTCACAGTAAAGAATGTCTTCCTCCTACGTAACCTTAATTTCTCCTCTCTCAATTTATACCCATTAATTACTCTCTGTCCTGTTACTACAGTTCCTGACAAGAGTCCCTTTCTGGCTTCCCTGCAGGCCCCCTTCAGATACTGGAAGGTTGCTATGAGGTCTCCACACAATCTTCTCCAGGTGAACAGTCCCAACTTTCCCAGCCTGTCTTCACATGGAAAGTGCTCCTGCTCCATTACAGAATATGTGTGAAAATGCACCAGTATAGATTAATAAGCATTGTGGGATATGTAATAGAGGTTTTCCTCTTGGAATCAGTGTTTTTCAGCCTCAGTCAAAGCTAACAACAGAGTGAGGATCTTTAAGTTTTTTACAGGCTCTTTCCTACATGAGAGCCACCTCCACTCACCCTGTCCACTCATCAGCCTTGCCAGGGCTGAGTGCTGAGTCATTTTGGTGATGTTGCCAATCATCCACTGAAAGCTTTGCCTTTGCTTAGATGTCCCTGCCATCCTACTGGTGTGTAAGTAACTGACTGGAAAATTCTGCATACTGGAAAACAGAGGAATGTAAAAGATTCCTGGCAGCATATTCAGCTATATAGTTTCACACAAGGTAGAGATGTATGAGTTTGCAAGTATCAATAGAGCAGCTGTGGCTGTGTGCCTATCATATGGTATTACATTTATATGAAAACATGAAGCAAATCAGTGCTTCTGTTCTGCTTCTGACATTTAGCCTGAGGGTCTTCTGTGAGTCTAACTTACCTGGAAGCCATCCTTACAGCCAAAATTAAGGAAAGAAAATAGACAGACAAAACAAATATCTAACGTACTTTGCATCATTTTATGAGAAATGGTGATTTGGTTTGTAGTACTCAGACTTTAGCTTTGCATTTCACTGCTGTACTCTTCTTGGCATTGCTGTACATACCATCAGAGACCCCAGTGCACTAGTACCCAGCCCATGAGGAAGGAAGTGTAGGGGTGTATGGGCCAGGACTATGTGCAGCACGCACAGGATCGTGAGTGTCATCACTTCCATCCACAGGCTGAACCCCAAGGTCTCCATAGACTCCTCTCATTATAACACAAGGAGGATGAGGGGCTTCAATGCCTGGAATGATAGACAAAGCTTTTTCTAGAAGTCCCCCTTTTTTTACCTCTCATTTCTTCTCCCTGAGGCAAGTTTTATTTTAAATCAACCTACACTCTCAGTACAGGATAGTGCCAAAACCCCTTGCATTGACAAGGAACATGGATTCCTCTGCCTTGCTGTCTCCTTCTTGGATCTTGCAGACCCTCACCGTGGAGTGAATCTTAGTGACGCACTGCACCAAACACAGCTTGATTGTGAGGCTTCAGCCCCACAGGCAAAAGGTGACACCCATGACTATAGAATCAGGAGTGTATGAGTAGCACTCACCTTTGTCACAGCAGATAAGGATGTCATTCCTTACCCCCTGGAGGCTGACTTTGTGTGTAGATGTGTGGGAACAGGCGTGGTTTACCTCTGTCCAACCTACCAGGCACTGCTGGTTGTTGGTCTGCTCTGCCAGTGTATCATACTTGTGATGTATCCTCCTGATTTGGAGGATTTGAAGTGTTTTCAGACTTCAATTATTGTTATTTCTAAAAAGGACAGTTGTTTGTATTCAAACACTTTTGCCCTGGTTCCTTCCACTGCTGGATGCAGCTGTGCTCTGTGCTAGGCTGGGGAGGTGGTGGACAGCACTGCTCAGCGCCCTGCTTCCCTTGTCACTTGACTCCACAGCATAAAAGAGGAAAACAGCAGAGGTTTCCACTTCCTTCCCTAAATCCCACCCTGACATTTCAAATCATCCATCTAAAAAGATATGCTGCAGCATGTCTCGTACAGAGCGGTAGATGGCTCTCTTTCCTCTGAAGTCCAGTTGGGAAAAGAAACACTGGGTCTTAAGAAAAAATCCAGCCTTGTTCCCTCAATACCGTGGCACCTTTTGGGCAAGCTCTCATATTCATTCAACAGTGCATACAGGATACAGCTGTGATGATGTAGGAATGCATTTTTAAACTGATTACCTATACTCAGTGGCTTAGAAGATGAAGAAGGTGGCCAGGGAAAATAGAGCAGTGATGCTAACTTAAATAGTAGTATGTCATGGAGCAAGATAATACCTCTTCTGTCAACCTATTAAGTTTTATAGGATATAATAAAAAAGTTGGGTTTGGGTTCCACTTTTTTTTTTCAGTCTTTTCAAAACTCCTACGACACACACGATACCTTTATTTACTTATACTTTTTTAAGGAATCTGACTTTTGAAATGTTGTTTTTTCAAGATAAACAAAAGAAGGGGGCAGAGAACTACAGATCATATTCACAATATAATAATCATCCTATTATTCTCAAATAATTGAAAGTAACATAAACAGAGTTCAGTGAGTGAAGACATGTCTAAGTCTCCTTACACACAGTACAGAATACAGCATTTTAATGTTGTAAATGCCTAACAAGGACATTAGATTTTAGAATGATAATTTACAAAATAGAAGAATATAAAGTTATGGTATCCGATTGTTTGGACAAGAAAAAATACGCACATGCATCCAAGCAAAACATTTCTCAGGTTTCCCATAGGAGACCCTGAGTCAATCAGAAAGGAAAAGAATTAGGATGCCTTAAGCTGGGCAGTTCTCCTACAGTAAAGCTGAATACAAAGTCATTACTTAATCATGCATAAGATGGTGCTGACCAAATCAGAAATGGCTCATGTGGCTCTGGCAGTACAACGTGTTTTCATCTGTCTGGAAATATTCTGTCTGCTGCAAATGCCTCAGGGCTCCCTGTCACCATGGATAATCTTGCCTGGGGGTTTATGTTCGGAGAGGAGACCCATCCTGCCTGCTTTTCTTATTGTTTGTTAGCAGAAGCATTCCACGCTGTTCAATTTTTGGCATTGGCCATGGCAGCAGAAAGCCTGGGACTTTCCTCAATTAGCAGCATTGCTTTCAAATGGAAGAAAAGAAGGCGTGTATTGTGTCCTCTACAAAGTACTCCTCTGGGTTATATGGCAGTGCTCAACTAGATTCAGAGAAGTAGCTTAGGGTTTGTATTGACTAAATTTTAGTGTTATATTAGCCAGTGGAAGTATAGATTGGAAGTAGAGGTAACCTTAATGTCTAGATAATGTCCCTCATTTATAGGTCATGGGTGTGGCAATGTTGCTGGACATTTCCTATTTAAACAACTAGCCTCTGTTCAGAACACTCATCTGTGCATGGAAACATGGTCTCATATTTCTCCTCTGTCGGTGGCATTTAGTAACTGCAGTGAATGCTGAACTTCAGGCAAGAGAAGGCACTGGGGCTTTGTGGAATCTTCTTTGTTTTAAACTGTAGTTATTTCCTTATGTATAGAAGCCATGAATATCCTTAGGGAAAATAGTAGATTCCCCCCAAGCTTTGTAGATTAGTTCTGGTTTTTTTTTGGGTTAATGGCTTTAAAAACTTCACTGTGGACTACTAAGGGATGTTGGAGTGCTCACTATGAAGGGCAGCTATTTTGTCTGTGGACTCATAAAAACAGAGGAATAGCTACGGTTTGTCAGTGTCGACTTTCCTGCAGTACCCCGTCTCACACAGCAGTCAATAGCAAATGCTGAGGGAAGGCCTCTCAATAGTCTCTGAATGTTTGAATGCACTGACTGGTGACTCAGGCTATTCCTGAGCAGGATGTGGTACCTCTGCTCTGAATAGACCCTGACATTTCTCACGCAAGAATTTATGCCATCTGAATCCATGTAAAATTCCGTATTTGTGTTCCCTGTGGCAAGGAGTTCCACAGTTGAATTATATACTATGGATGTGTTATACCTGTATGGTCATTTTGAGAAGAAATGCTTTTTTTTCTGAATGCCCAGTAAATACTTAATCTCTCCCTGTGCACATACCTACCCATAGCAACATTAGCTTTTAAGGAATTTTACTAGTGGAGAGTCATGTTGGAGTTATTCTTTCAGCTGTGTAGCTCAGTCTTGCAAAACCATGTCTTTATACCTGCCTGGTGCCAGGTTAGAATGATTCTTTCAAGAGTTTCCACCCCATTAGTGCTGCATTATAATACTGCAATGTTGAGGATGTTCAGATATGTGGCAAAGCAAAATTAATCTGAATTATCATGTCCTGAAAGATGGAACTATGAAGATAAAATATGCTGATATATCACAGGTTGTCTCAATAGTGTTGTCCCTGTTACTGATTGGTAGCTGGATTTGTCAAAGCCTGGAACTGCTAAAGAACATGCTGCAGCTCTCACTAAATTGTTTTCTTTATTGAATGCAAACTTTGTAGTGAAAGTTAATGGTAAAACTTAAAAAAATCCATTGGCAAAGACTCAGAAGTGCTGATACGTGAAATTATGCACAATAAGTGAGAGATTCTGAAAATTATATTTCTCTTGTCAGTAACTAAGTAAATAATTTTTTCAGAGATTTCAGAAATCTGGATGAAACTCATCATGCAGGACAGGATGATGTGCTTTTTATGCTCAAGGAACCTGATACGCCAATCAAAGTAAGAACCTGTGAATTAGGTATTTAATCATTGTCAGTCTCTTGCATTTACTTGGCATTCTCCTATTCAATCTAGAAGGCTTCAAAATGTGTGTGACAGTGTGATATCCCTTAGACTGGTTTGGGAAATAGAGGATGACTCTACTCATTTTTTACCAGCAGGTGTCTAAGGAAGATGTAGGTCTGAATACTCTCAGATGTTTGGTATCTAGGTGTGCCTAGGAAAAAGAAACAAAGCTGCCTGCCACAATAAAGACACTTCTCCTTTGAGAATGATTTGAAGATTGTTGAATTTTGAAAGAGTAAATGTGGTGTCTTTTTACTAAAGCATTTTTTACATTGATCAACATTTGTCACGCCATGCTTGAAAATTAAGCCTAAATTCATGATAACATTTTCATAACAGAACTGATCTGCTTTTTATTCTGCAAATGTTGGCAGCTATCCCTAGCTATTACACCTAGAGAATGTTCATAAAAACTTTACATAAAAATGCAATAGGAGTATTACAAAACAAATGAGAAATAAAGAGGAAAAGGAAGAGAAAGAAGCAAAGAGAGGGAGAGGGAAGGAGAAAAGGAGGTGGGCCCCATTCAGCTAACTTTTCAAATGCTGAACCTCTTTGTACAGCAGTGCTCATGCTGTCTCAGCTGGGTTACTTGCAGCTGAGAAGCCTTTTTGTAGCTCTGATGTGGCTCTCATGGTGGCTGGGCACAGAAGCTGCTGCAATACCCTTTGGCTGGGGAAGCCAGCCATCCCTCAGAGATACCAGCAACAGGGAGCCTCTGGTACTTCACTGCAAGCCCTGCCCTATCCTCCTGTGGAGTGGTGGAGCCTTTGAAAAGCCCTTGTCTTTTCCCTCTTGCAAACTAGCTCTGTATCCATGCTCACCTCAGGAAATCTCTCTGGGATGTTTTTCCAGGTTATTTTACAGTTGTCAATCCCAGGAAGATTTCGGTGTATGGCTTAACAACTGCCACTCTCTACACTTCAGGGTTTGGAAAGTGGCACATATTTTTAAATTCAGCCTTTAAAATTCTCAGCTAATAGGCCAATGCACCCATTACAAACTCCCATTTTTTTCATGAGGCTTGCTTTTTATCTTACCCTACACTTCAGATAGCTGTAGGGAAACTGTTCTTTCTGACTAGCATGGAAAAAATCTTGTGCAGTCTACATTGACCCTTAAATGTTCCTTAAATACCCTTCCTTCTGTTTGCTGGACAGCACATCTCCATGGCCAGAACTTTTTATGATATATAAAATATGCCTATACTTTCTTTGTGGTCCATGTCAGGGAGCAAACCCTGACTTGACTCAGTTGGTGGTAACACATCCACGTTTCTCAGAATCACTTTTGGAACAGCCTGGCCGTGTACAAGATCAGCTGGATCGAATCCTAGCCTGGTGCTTGTCACATAATATTTTGTACCTGGGTGTGCACATTATTGTATTGCCATACCTCGCTGAGAGAGGACCCTCTGCTTCCTTATCACCAAGACTCATTCTGTGTTTTGTACTATGCATAAAAACTCTGTGTCCTATTGTTGAAAGTTCTGTTTACTAGAGAAGGGGAGACAAGACAACAGTAATTCCTGCAGTCAATAAAACAGCAACCTGGTTGTGGTTTACATAATGTCAATTAAGATGAAAATGTGTTAAGCATTGCAACTAAGTGTAAGTGCAGTTGGAAAATTTTAGCAGCTGTTTCAGACATAACAAGAAATGTAACTGCCAACTCCTGAGCTCTGTGTCACCCAGACATCAGCTTATGCATCTCAATCCTTGGAGATTTTCAAGACCTTTCTGGATCAAGCCCCAAGAAACCTTTTCTGACCTCATTACTCATCTTGCTTTGAACAGCAGGCTGTATCAGACAACCTCCTGAGTCCTCTGCCCTGGATTTTCCCATGGTCTTGTGATTCTGTGACCCCTCTCAGGACTAAAAACATCACGTGCACTAGGTGTTTTAAATATAGTTCATTTGTTTTTTAATATCCAAAGTAACCAGCTGCCAAGAAAAAAGAAAGGAGAGGAGAGGAGAGGAGAGGAGAGGAGAGGAGAAAAGCCTCCCAGAACTGCTGTTAGTGGTTAGCACAATAACAGAGTAAGTCTTTAGCCTAAAAACATGGCCAGGAGACCTTAGAAAGTTGTCCAATATAGGACACATTTCAGACGTATGACAGCAATGTCCAAACATTTGGTTGTTACAGCAAGGTTTGGAAAGATGTAGCTCTTGCGTCCGCACCCTCTTCATTTAAATAAACATGGCTGCTGCTGTGAGTGGCTGGCAGTGGAACAAACAGTTGCTTTTTGGACAGTGTGAATGAATACCCTATAGTGGCATTACTCAAGGACTAAGTTTATTTAGACTGTGGCGTATTTGGTGACTTGAAACACGAAACCTTTACTCAGTTCCTTCTTAATCGCTGAGATCGGACTCCTCACCCTCCCTTCTTTCTTGTAGGCAGTATGTGGTAAGAGTTAGTCCTCAGGGAGAGATAACTGGTGTTTACCTGTGTCAAAACTAAAAACAGAGTTTTGTGCAAGTCTTATAAATAGTTTAAGTGTATTTTAAAAATAATTCTTAATCACTCTGTCTATAGAAGCCATTTTAGCTACTACAGGGACTGATTCTGTAAGGGGCAATTTGTGTAATATGAGGTTGACTCTCGTTATGTGATTGTCAAATAGATGTCATCTAAAATAGAATGGAGTTTCTAAGAGATTTTACCTATAATTAAGGTCTACATACCTCTAACTATTTTTTCTTGATACCACAGTGGAGTGTGTTGAAAAGGGAAGTATTTCTTGGTTTTAACTTAAATGTCAGATTTAGCTTTTGAATAATTTCCAAGCAGAAAGTTTGGGTTTTATTTTTAGAATGAAAAAAAAAAGTCCTGCGAGAGATCACATCCTACAACTTTTAATTTTAACATCTGCTTCTAATCCTGTCTTCTTTTCTTTTTTCAGTGTTGACCTTCTCGGGATGTGACAAGATGGAGGAAACCAGGACTGAAATAGTATAGTCTACACCATTGAGAACTGCTTTTCTTTCCCTCTGGACAATTCTATTTAATTTCCTTGGGAGCAGATCCCTGCTCTGTCTTTTCTAGGACACATTCATCTCTAAAGGATTTCGGTCCTTTGACTCAAGAGCAACCTCACAGATTTTTGCCAAGCTGCCTGGAAATCGCCTAGCCTGATCTCTATGTTATGGAATACAGAATTTCAGCAAGCTGACCCTTTATTTAGCCTAATTGCTTCGTTTAGACATTTGAAAAGGCATTCAGGTTTAATGGGAAGACATGAAAAGAAGCAGAAACAACAGCTTTTCCTTCATAGTGTGTTCAGGAAAATAACCTCTGTTGACAGTATGTGCCTCATCTCTAACTTGCATTTGACTGATTTTAATTGCCTGACCATTACTTCTTGTTACACTTTCTACTTTTCTGCATGGATCAGCACCTGGTATTTTCTTTCTGTGAAAGAAACAAGTGTTCTGAAGGCTCCTCTCAGTCTTTTCTGACTGATGACTTAAAATAGGCATCTCTTCAGTCTGTTGTTTTAGGGCATTGTCTCCACACCTTGATTTACTTTTGTGTAAAATGTGAGAAATGAGTTTTGTCTACACTATGAATTGCTCTCAGGTGAGTCTGCTTTTGAAAGGAAGCTGCCTCTGCCTACAGGGATACACTGGTCTATAAAACAGACTGCTGGACTAACATTCCCTTTTTTATGGGTACATGAATGAAATAAAAGCTATTACAGAAACACACTGCCAGTTTTTATGTCCTTAATTTAAAGTGAAATTACAGTGTATGAATGCACATACTCCAGAGTGCTGTGATATACTAGTCTATAACATTATGGAAACACTGGGTTTAGAAGTTCCTTTTAAAAAACCTGTAACTGAAATTTACAGTTTAATTATAGGCTATAGTTTAAGATAATTAGATCTCCATGGAATTCTTACATTTTTTAAAATCTAATAGTGTTAGTTCACACTAAATAATTTAGTAAGGATAAGGTTTTTCTTGGCTGTTTCAGCTGTATTTGCAACAAAGAGGGGTTGCACTGATCTTTTGAAAACCCTCAGAGCAAAGGGAATAAGGACACTACAGTAAAATGATTAATGAAGCTTGGTAAATGGAATTTCATCACATACAATTATTAAAAATACTGCCTTAGGAAAACTGATTTTCGAGGACAACCTCTCATTATTTATATATGTTTTTAACTTGTCTGACTTTCACAGAAAGAGCATGTTTGCACGTTTTAACATGCCCCTACTGTATGGTTGAACATTTTATAATCAGAGAGTAATTCTAAAATAAAATAATGGCACTACATGAGATTTTTTCCTAAATGTTCTGCACGTATGTATCGGATAGGATGCAGTATATCACTCAAAGTTAAGAGGCTCAATAGACCAAATAATGAAAAAAACCCCTCAGTTCTTTATCAAAGTTGAAGAGATTTGAGTGAGGTGGAAGATACAATTTTGAGTCCTGACCCCTCTAAAGGCAGTGATTTCAGTGCCACTGATGGCTGTAAAGCCAAGAGTTTACTTTGAAGCTGCCTACAGTGGAAATTTGAAGCTACACAAAAAATTGTATTACAACTACCCTGTTCACTCACACTTTGAAGTAACTTCTGCACAACAGCAACAAGAACATAGGGTCATTTTGTAGAAATTCCTTACAGTTCTGTGAGATTCATCAACAGCCGAGAGCTACTGTCCTGGGAAAAACAGGGGACAAGGTCTTCACTTTCATTCCATTATGTTCCTTCTGCACTGCTTAGTTAGTTCAAAAGGGCCAGGGAATGTGGTAACTGAAGATTATCTTTGCTGCTGAGGAATTCCTACATGTATCATTTGTAGATTTGCTCCTCAGACTTTCACATTTCCCATAGTATAATTTTGTCATTCCTTATTTAATTCCCTTTTTTTTTTTCAGAATCTCTATTTAAAACAGAATCTCTCAAAACTTCATGAAGTCTTAACCATGCAGTCCTTCTACAAGGTCCTTTCCTAAAAGACAGTGCTTCATTTTGATGGGGCTTTTCAAAGCCCATATATAACACTGTATATAATGCAATCATGTAATATGTGCTGATTTGATCACATATATTTTTATGGGTATTTTTAAAAAGTGTACAGATATTTTAAAATTAAAATAGTATGAAAATACAAGTATATAATTCCAGGATCTTAAGATTTTTTTCTATGCTTTTTTAACAAAGAAGAAGCTTTTCTCCTTTTTGGAGAAAGCTTGCTTGTTCTTATGCCAGTCTTTGAACAAAATCTGATACCTTCAAACAGTACCTGATCCAAAGCTTGTAAAAATTAATGTCTTTAGGTTTGATTCACTGAATACTCAGTGAGGACTCTTAAGATATAGTCATCTTACATGCTCTAGAGATAACAAGATATTTCAACTATTTGTCTTGATTTCCTGTTTAGAAATGTAATATAAATTGGTGCTTTAAGAATGAAGATTAACCTGATTTGTTTAGAAGGCCACTTTTGAATGTCTGTTGGTTCAAATGTTGGTATTTCAATGAGTCATACAAATCTGTTCTGAAAAGTGCCTACTTCACTCCACTGTCCATGCAGTGAATGTAAATAACCAGTTATAGACAATTGCCCAATCCACGTTTGATCAGATGAATCCTACCCCCTCTGGGTGCAGTAACAGTTCAAGTTGGAAGAGAATTTATAAATAACATTTTTCACCAAGGGAAATGTCTTCAGCTAATAGGAAAAAAAATGTCTTAATTGTAGTGCAGACCAGATTTTCATAAAACTCCACCCTGATAGCTCAGGGCAAGTTTCAGTGCATGGCACACCCATTGACAGTGTAGTGTAAAATGTTATGACACATCCCATCATCAGAAACAGCATCAGAAGTGTTCTGGGAGAGCTTTACAGCCTCTGCTCCTGTCAATACTTTCTAGCAAACACAAAATCTTCAGGCTGACATCCAAGCAAGGAATGCCCCCTCCTACTACCACAAATGATCTTCCACCCACTTATTTTTAGTATTCAGTTCAATTCTTGTCCACTCACTATGAGTGATAAAACAGACTATTGCTTCCTTCCTAGTTCCATGAACTGCTGAATCACAGTTTCTGCTAGGACCTCATCCAAAGCCTACTGAGACTGATTAAAAGATTTATCCATCCCCTAAATGAGCTCTGCTGCAGGCCTTCAGTTCAGTGATGCATAACGCAACTGGCTAAGTTTTTGAAGAGAGAATATTATGCTGGAAAAGGCTGTAGTGGTCTTCTGATTCAAATTTCCACATAACAGTCCACATAATCTGAAATTCTTCAGATTTCCCTGAATTTGCCTCATTTCGTGGAAACATATTGTTTGTACCACAATCTGGAATGCCTGCTGAATCCAGTTGAGTATCAGACTATCCAAGTTCACTGTCTAATGCTAAAAGCAGACACAGGGAATTGACCATTCTAGTATTCACTGCAATTTTTGTGCAGATTTCCCCCAAGATTTTAAGTACTGTAGTGCTTAGGTTTTTACATTTACCACAACAGTAGTTTTTTACATGTGGTACTAGAGAAAAACAGACTTGCTGTGCATGTGTTTCCAGCCAATTTTTGTACAATTACTAGAGCTTGCTAGGTGCTGAGGTCCTTCTAATTGACCAAGGCAGAAGTTGCTTGCTGGACTCATTAAGAAACAGTTCTGGTTTTTTACATATACTTAAACACATTTTTTATTTAGAATATACTTAGGCTGCAATTCAGAGGTGTGATTTCTGCTGGTATTGGTACATATATTTGGGCTAGACTTGAAGTTGTATAGAAACAGGTAACAGTGCTGTAGATAACTTTTTCAGCCTTTACTGGCTCTGTCTGTCAGACATCATGAAGGATTAGCCAAATAAGGATTCTGGGCAGCAGTGAAGGTGGTAAAAGTGGAATTTTCATAATGATGACATTTCACAGATGGGTGTACAACTTGGGTCTGGTAATGCTTCTTTAACTCCAAAATGTGAACCTTGGACAGAGAGGGAAGTAGCTTCTCTGGCTGGCATGCTGAACACAAGAGCAACCTGTTTTACTTCCCAGATAGTGTCTCCACTCTATCCACTTGAATGGCTTTGAGCAGTTGAAGATTATTAAATCCTTTCCTACTAGGTTATACTCCTTCAGATTTATTCCAAATATGCAGAAGTGAGGTCCAAATTTCCCTTGCATGGTGACCTTTGTGCACAAACTAGTCTTTCAGGTGCATGTCAGAAACAGACATTTAAAACATACTTAGACCTGAGATGCTGACAAATGGTTGTTTCTGTAGTCTTGAATGTGTAGATCAACTAAGGTCTTTTGTTTAGTTAAAACACAGATGTCTTAGCAGTTAATTAGTACTAATGTGATCTATTCCTTCTGCTTGTTCTGGATGGACAGGAATTTTTTAGCTGAGAATATTGTGTACACAGAAGCCAGTGGGTATGCAAAAGCTTTTTACAACTAAGTGCCCCTAAGTTTAAATTTGCACAAACTGAAGTTTAGCACAAACTGAAGCACTGCTTGTTTTTGTTTGAATTACCAGTCTGACCTAAATCAAACAGTGACACATAACTGCATAACAAAACCCTAGTATAGACAGCTGTCAGTGGAAATGAGCAGATCAACAGAATGCTGAGGAATGTAACAGTCCTACAACAAGTAGGGTTGTGTGATCAGTTATGCTTACCTGAAACCCAAGTCACATCCAACAGAACAAATAGCTTAGCACTTAGTGTGCATGAATGGGATACCAGTTTAACTCAATTCTCTCTAACTGTGCTAATTTTCCAATTACTCATGACCCATTTTTATTCTTTGTGTGCAGAGAAATGTGCAGAGTAGGCTTGAGATACATGGTATAGTTATAGGCGGTCACTGGCTATAGGGCTGAAAGTGTTCTCCTTTTCTTATCTGACCATGCTCCATAGGTTCTTATCTACATACTATACTGATACCCACTTCTGGGGCTGTGGGGCTGTGCTGCAAGCAGGATCACTGAAATGAGCTGCAGTAGTTGTAAACCTCTCTCCAGAAAGCCCTGTATAGCACAGGCTGCAGGATAGGGTTTGGAGGGCTGTGGATTGCAGAGCTGGGAGGTGCTGAATGGAGAATGGGAGAGGGAGCCATCACACAGTAAAACTGTGCCCTGTTCAGGTGCATTAGTTAGTGTCTGGGCACCAAAGAAGGACCACATTTGATAAAAGAGTGTAAGATTTGAACCAGTGTTTCAGGGAAACGAGAGCATAAAGTACAATGAAAATTAGCAGCTGCAGAACACTTTTGAAAATCAAGACCTTATTTAGATGCTGGTAAGACATGACTCTTGAAATTATTTCTGAATGGGCTAATATGTGTTTAAGTTTTCTGCTACCTGGGAACTTACTGAATCCTTACATACTACACTTGATTTCTAAATGTTTAACCATGAAAATCTACATGCTACCTACGGTGTAGTATGTCCTGTTTGGAAATGAAATGATGGAAACATCTCAGAGTGCATGGATACATGTGTAATAAATGGACCTTGTATGTTGTTATAGAATGGAATGTAACCATTTCTGTTCCTCCATTTCTTATCTGTTCTAAATCTATTCAGGACAGAAGGAACCCTAATATGACAATCCATTTATTCTCTTACTTTCTGCTGTAGAATACCTTTATTCGCATTTTTGTAGAAGAGATCAAATAAATATACCAAAGTATCTTAAACTAGCAAACCCCTAGGAGAAAAAAAAGGAAGATGGGAGTCTACAATACTGTTGCACAACTGGACAAAATCTGTGACTTTTGCAAAGATTTTCACTAATGAACTTTTGGGCTACATTCACGCTAATGAATTAAACAGTGCCAGCAAATGTTCGTGGGACTGGAAATTTATTGTCTCTACCCTCAAGTTGACCTTGGCATGGTTTTGCCCTGACTATGGTGTTCTCTTGAAAAATTTGTGGTGCAGTTTGAGGGTTAGCATGGACCATACCTGATAGGAAGTTGGGATGTGACCACCTTGTTTTGGAGACTGAGAGAGCTGATCAAAATTGATAGGTATGATGGAATGCCAGTTTGGCTCAGTGCCAGGGAATGGATACATGTGTACTATGTGTAGCTTTGCCATCTGAGGCTGGGCTTCTTGGGATGCCGTGCTACTTGGAAGCTCTTTTTCCCATCAGCCAAGAAGAGGAGTAGCAGTGACTGTTCATCTTGCCTGGCTGTTTCTCACATGCAACAAGGAGTTACTAAAACCAACAGCAACCATCTCCCAAACTTTGCCTTATCATGCACCCTTTGCAGGTGAGGAGCTGCCAAGACTCTGCAAGCATCAGTTGGCTGCTGTACTATCACCCCTTCCCTTAGTCTACAGAGGTGGCACCCCCTCTTCTGTCACCACAAAGACTGGTGCTCCAAAAAGAATTGGCAGAGGTATGAAAATCTAGAAAAGCAAATGTAAAAGATGTCAAAAGACTGCATGACTGCCTGGCATACAATCAGAGCACAGTGTTTATGCACATTAGTGTTCGTATCTGTAGAACATAGTGTGATGCTCCTGTTTAGGACTATAACTGACTGCATTTTGCTGTGTACCACAATGCAGAGGATGAGACTCCAGCACTTCTGAAGAGGCACACATCGAGAACTGGGTATAATTTCTAAATGTATTAGACTTGTCCTGCAATGAAAGAATTTGGACAAATCAAACATTAGATGTTAAAACCAGCATGCTAAAGGAACAGAATCTTACCCAAGCTGCTTCAGTGCACTTTTTGAACTCTGAAGGTAGGTTAAGATTTATAAGGAGGTATGACCTTATTTTGCAAATATTGGGCGCAGAGGACAGTCCAGCCGGAGCGGCATTACCAATCAGTTCACATTTAAGTAGCTACGAGGCTCCTTGAATTTCTGCCAGCATCCTTCTCCCTGTTCAGATCCAGAACCGTCCCCGACTCGCCTCCGAGCCCGAGCCCCAGGCCAGAGCGCCTCTGCAGGCTCTCCGGGTCTCTCCAAGTCGATTACGGGGCAGCTCCCCGCAACAGGCTGCCGCTCTGCTCGGAGCTGCAGGCAGAAAACATTGCTTTCCGTGCTGATTTTGTATGGTGTTGGGTTCTGAGAATCCCACCCGTTTTCCAGCTGCATCAGCCCCAGGACGTGGGAGCGATGGCCGAGGGGAGGTGAGACACACCCGTAGGTCTCTCTGTGTAGACAGATGTGTTGCCGCCGGGCTGCCCACCCCGGCCCGGCCCCGGGAACGCCCCGCGGGTGCTCATGCGGCTGCCGCCGGCGGAGCGTGCCTGGCGCTGGGGCAGCGGCGGCCTCTCCCTTCCCTCCCCCGCCCGCCAAGGCGCCTCCCGCCCGGCCACAGCCCCGGCCCCGGCCCTGCGCACAGCGGCGGACTCACCGGGTAGCGCGCACGGAGAGCCATGGCGCGGTCCCGCGGCGATGTCCGCTTCTTCCTCCTCCTCCTCCTCTGCAGCTCCGTGGCGGCCGGGTACGTGGGGCTGGGGCGGGCGGGGGCGCGGGGCACCTCACCTTCCTTCCCTCCCGCCCGGCACCGGGGCTCCCCGGGGCTCCCGGGCGCCCGCCTGGCAGCCGGTGCCGAGAGCGGGCAGAGCAGCGCTGCCCGCGGAGCGCCCTGCGCACCCGCAGCAGCCGGGGGTGAGCATCACCTCCAGCCTCCGCAGCGGAGAGCAACAGAAGAGCTTGGCAACGTGCGCTGTATGTCTTTATGTGGACGCGGTTCCTTTTTTTTGAGAGTATGTTTCACTCCCTGCCCTTTCTCCCCTCTGCCCGTTTGGACTTTCCAGACCTACGTTCCTTGTGGCAGCTCCCTGGAACATCAGGCCTGGCGCAAACTTGACTATTGGGGTAGCTCTGCTGCCGGACAGCCCAGCACGGGTCACCGTAAAGGGAGAAGTGATCAGAGATAACGAGACCATCTTGAGCAGGGAAATGGTCTTTGAGAAAGGTAAGAAAAAGAATGGACTTGGTTTGGAAGCATTTCAGTTTGCCTTCTCACGGAAATATTTTGTTCCTCCCAAAATATCGCAACTTCTAAATGGTACTAAAATAGGAAATTTATTTTCTCAAGTAGGAGTCGCTATGGGAAAATAGTCTTGTACACTGCTGGCTGTGTTTGGAGTTGGGCAGCTGAGCTGAGCATGAGTGATTGCATGGGTGTGCTAACTGTCTGTAAACTCTGAAAAGAATCAAATAGTAGCAAAGTGTGATGGATGTGGGATTTCTGAGGAACCAGGAAGTACTCTGGTCCGTGTAGTGGGGCCACTGTAGAAGTAGAGAAAGATTTACTTACTGGTAGGTTGTTAGGGTGCAAAGTGGAAGCATGTGGGAGAATGAAAGGGGTGGAACAAACAAGGTAATACAGCCACTGGAACTGCTTCTTCATGCCCTAAGAAAGTAATGATCTGAGGACTATAGGAAAGTGAAGGTGACTGTGTCAGACACTTGGAAGCTCTGTGCATTTGAAGAAACAAGAATTTTTAAGGATTAGGAACTGAATTTGGAGAGGTTGGGGGTTGAAAAGAAACATGAGAAGAGACTGATTAAATCTATGCCACCAGGAAGGGGTACTGGATGTTGTGGGAGTTCTGAAGAGCTGAGATATCCTGGCCAATGTTCCTTTTCAGAAAGGTCACCTGACAACAGAAGTATAGAGGTATCCTACCTGAGATTTGTCCTCATGAGAAAAAAAATATTTGGGATGGATAGTCCAGCTCTCACACTGCTCTTACTATAAGGCAACATAAATGACATCTAAACTTTAGCTTTTTATTTGTTAAAAATATACAGTCTGAAAAAATCTAGCCTGCTATAATGCTCTTTCTCTACTGCTTGTGTAAGTCTTCTGTTAATGTCTTACAGTTAATGTAGATGCCTTAATTGGAAGCATCACACCTTTGTTTCAAAGCCTTCACAGCTGGTAGAGAGGATTGAGGCTTTGAGTGTGATGGAGTGTATTTGAGCAGATAAAAAAGTTTTGATATAGAACCAAAACAAACCTAAACTAGCCGGCTTTTGTTGTTTTCTTTTGAAAGCCAAATTTTTAAAAACAAAATAGATTGTCTTCTCCTCTTCTTCCTCTAACTATACTGGCTTTTATTTCCTGCTTCTCTTCTGCTTTAACACAGAGTTCAGTGAGCCTTGCATGGGTTTCGACCTGTCTGTTTTTGTCCTTCTCAACATTAAAAGCCAGACAAGCAACTGGTAATTCCAGGCTTGTGAAAATATGTGGCTGTCTCTATTTTCTCAGCACACAAAATGCTTGACCCTGGGAGCTGCTGAAGTCAGAGTGAATGGTGGATTATCAGGAACAGGTATGCCACTGTATCAGACTGGATACAGTGAGGAAAAAGGACAAATGCTGTAGTGAATTACTAACTCCTAATATTTTCCAGTATTTTAAATCTATCTTTAAATTTTCTATGCTTTTTTACTTGATAAGTGAAACAAACAAACAAAAACGGTGCAGAGCATACCGTGTATTTCCTCTTGCAAAATTCTTAGCATTTAGTCTGTGGCCATCAGTTTTTTTTCTAGTCAGGTTATATAATCTGTTAGTCATTTGATTTCTGTGAACAAATGTGCAAACAAAACTGTTAAGGGTCAGGAGTAAGGGAACTGCCCTGTTAAAGAGGATGTCATCCTCAAGACATGTATCCAAAGGTGCTACAGGTGTGGATCAGTTCTGACTCAGAGAGAAAGCAAGTCATCAGAGAGTGGCAAATGCAACTTGTCACAACAGGAACATAAATCTTTAAAATTTTCATTGAAGAACACAACAATCTTAAGATAAAATATGAAGTGGTATTGTTATAGCTGAGTTTAGTCTATAACTGAAGGAGGACTGCAGATTTTGTCAAGCCAGTTGTTGCAGTTGAAGAAAAAAACTCCAAGCATGTCTCCAGGCACACAAAATCTTCTTTAAATTACATAATTGATGCATATATTAGTGCCCAGAAAATGCTGGCTTATCTGTCACTGAATACCTACCTTGGCTAGACTGCACATTCAGTGGCACTGTTGCCTAAGCTGGCTCAATTATGCTCATCAATTCCTTGCATGGTGACAGCAAAAGCAGGAGATTAACTGCTCTGAGAAATGGATCTGACTGAAAAACAAAGTTTTTATTTTGTTTGAATGTTTTTTTAGGCAGACAGGTCCCCTAGTTCAATGTGCAAACATTTGTGCTGATGGAACTGAGTTGGAAATTGGATGCTGGAGACACAGGACAGGCTGAGGACGCAGTTTTTATTAGGGATGTTTAATCTGACCAAGTTCATTCAAGTACCTAAGTGCAAAAGGTGTTCCATACCTGTCTGTCAAATGCTTCTGCAATTGCCTTAAATTAGCGATTCAGCCTGGTTCTCCACCAGCAGCTCAGTATGATACATACAGTGATCTAAGTTTCTGAGTTTGCTCCATGAGAGGACCTTACTGTGTTAGAGGCATGAGTTTTTAAATTTCTATAATATAATTCTTGCTTTGTATAGGAAATAGAGTGTTTGCCCTCTGATGGTTGATAAAACATTTACTACTCTAATATTACTGGAAGTGGAATTTTGATATCTAAGTGATTCTTGGGCAATTGTCTGTTAGAGAAACACTTTAGCAGTGGACATTGGTTCCCATCATTATCGTGCTTTTTATATAACTAACGGAAAATAAATATTAGTAAGTGGCTAGTGGGTATTTGGAGTGAAGGAGTAGTTGTGCATGCACATGCATTTAAAGATATTTTGAACTTGGCACAATATTCCAGAATCTAAATGTACTGTATAGGATGGGAGCTTGTTTAGGGTCAATATTTTGGTGCAGAAATTAAGTTAATTACATTTAATGTAGTGGGAAAAACCCCCAAACAACTAAATGTATGTGAGGGGGAGGTTGCTGCTACAGGTGAACTTTGTGTGAGCAAGCACAACCAAAGAAATAGAATGCTTCACCAGGAGAGAATAGGTTTCCATTGCTTAGAGGAGACGCCAGGAAAACACAAAGCACTAACTAAAGCCGTTTTTGTGTACTGTACCAAGCCTTGACACACTTTCTGTGGAGATGCAGTATCAGAAAGATCCTGACCCTGATTGAAAATGGCTGCAGAAGGTAACAATGGCTTGTGTGCAATTGGAGCTGTTGGGTTTTGTGTGTCAACAACAGCAAAACAAGAAGTTATGGGAATAACAGATGGACAAGTTAAATTCCCTGCACGAACAGCTTGATCTTTAGTGATTGCAGTGAAGGGTGACTCTTGCCATGCATGTTTATCCAGTCATTGATAGTAAAGATGTAGTACGAATTGGCAGCATATATTTTCTTACAGGGTTTGCTACCCAGACATTGTGTGTTAATGTATAAGAAACCTTATACCTTAATTGTGAGAGGTTCTGAAAAGTATTTTCTGTGTTGGTGCTAGGATGATTTGGAAAGAATACGTAGCATATAAGTTGGAAAAAAGTTGGTTTTCAGAAAAGCTTCTGTGTGTAATGAGCTGTCATCATTTGCCCAACAGCATGAATGTTTTTAATTCTAAAGAATAAGATTCATTACTTAAGGCTTTTGCTATATAAGGTACAACATAATGTATTTAAGGTATGGTGAGTGAGAATTATGTGAACTTACTGAAGAATTAGGTTTACAGTAACATGCATAGTTTGTAAATTACTTGTACATGTTAGTTAATTTATGCTGCTTTCCTGTATTTCCAGAGGGGAGTACACTTACTTGTTAACAGAGGTTACTGAGCTAGAGTGTGGTAAATACTCAGCTAGGATTTATGAAGCATGATAGTTTGTGAGAATGTTTGTCAAGCTCAGACATGTAGTGATCCTCCATAGAGACAATGGAAAACGGCCTTTTACTAGAAGGCATGTTTTACATGCTTAGTAATATGATTCTGACCACGTCAGTATGAGAAACAGTGAGAAACACTTGGAATAGTAAGTTGTAAAGTAATACCTAAATGGGAGTGAATGGCATAAACCTGTCCATCCCTTGAGTTGTCTGTGTACCTTATATCAGGATAAAATGACTGAGTTATTGGTGCCTATGTTGCCTGTCCTGAAAATCTGTGTAGTGAAAGGTTTTGGTGGCAGTTTAGTGGAACATCTCCTTTGTGCCTCATTTTTTGTCAATGCCTAAAAAGCCAAACAGTGAGAGAGCAGGAGCTGCAGCAGCGATTTTACATCCATAACCTCCATATCCAAAAGTATGTGTAGCTGTGCTTTATGAAAAATAAGTTGTTAAATAGTCAGCACATGCACGTAACCTATGTAAAATCAGAATGGAGGAAATGTTTTTGGGAAGGAGGTAGAGAAGAAGCCTCTTACAGGCTTTCATATTGCTGGAGTACATAAAAGAAAAAATCAAACCCAAAAACATAAAAGAACAAACCCGAACAGCTTTCTGTGCCTATTGTTGAATCCCTCCTGCTAACAGGCCCATGAAGTTGTTAGCAGAAAAATGGGATCAGTACTTGAGCTTTGTTTTATTGGTTGGATGCTGTTTGAGATTTGAGGGAAAGAATCCTTCTGTGACTCAAGGGTTATGTGTTTGTACATGAGGTTTTTCTGGTCACTATGGTCTCTGTCAATATCCAGCAAGGAGGGTGTGGCAGATTGAGCGCTACCGGATGTTTCGCTACCTTCAGAAGAGTGGGATAAAACAGAAATGCAGACAACTGGGCAACTCATACAGACAAGGGAATATTACATGTGTGCAGTTCCCTCTTGCTACTGTGAACTGGAGGGGTTTTGCAGCTTTTAGGAAATGGAGGAGAGAGAAGAACAAACTAAAGGTTGTGAATTAGGGAAAAAGAAAGTGATGACAATAAACAGGAATTGGTAGGTAACATGCTATCAGAACCAAGAAGGGAAGCAAAGGGTGAAAATTCCTGAGGGATTCATACTAAAAGGATAAGTGCACATTAACAGAGCAGAGAGGTAAGAAATGAAGTAACTAAACACGATCCAAACTGGCCAAAAAAACAAAAACCAACAGAAAGAAGGAAAACCGTATGTAGAAACTTAAAGAAGTAGCATGGANGAGGGAAAACCGTGTGTAGAAACTGTAAATGAGCTCAGATTGCAAAGAAACTTAAAGAAGTAGCATGGATAATGAAGGACAAAACTGGTAAGGCCAGTAGGAAAAACCATCAAAAAGAAACCATCAGTAGGAAAGAATGTGAAGGACAGTAAGGCAGGGTTTTTAAATGCCATATTGGTAGCAGGAAAGCTAGCAAAGGATGTGGCTTGCTACTCTGATGAGAAGGGTTGCTACTTCTGTGGCTTGCTACTCTGATGATTAATGATGCTGGGAGGCAGTAAGTGTTCAGTCTTCACTAAGAAAATCAACTAAATGTCATGGAAAAGGCTTAAGGATTAGGATAACAAAAGGGGAGGAACGGTTTCAAGCGTACTTTGGTCAAGTAGGTGTTTAGGCTTGATAAAATTGCCTGTGGAATATTTAGGGAATTGACTGAAATAATTTAAAATCTGCTAGTGAAGTTTTGAGAGCATGAGTGAACAGAGAGGTTCTGGAAGATTGAAAACGTGCAAAAAAATGTGTTGCACTATGGGTTGACAAGGGTTGTAGGTGGAGAAGAAGCAGGATTTTGTTATATTTTGATTTTACTAGGGCTTTTGATAGTCTGACGTGGCACTCTGACAAGCCAGCTGGGGAAGCAGGGACAGCACGGAATTCTTATTTACTGTTTGTGGCTGAGTGAAAAATAATGCTCATCAAGTAGGTCTGAGTGGTTCACTCCCAAACTGGAAATGAGCTGCCCTGAAACTGTATTGCTCAGTATGACTGACATGAATGAAAAAGAGAGAATGTTTATTAGATTAGTGAAGGGGTGGTAAGGACACTGGGAGAAAGGATTAAATTTTGAATGCATTTTGGCAATACCAGAAACGATTAGGGGAAGAACTGGAGTGTGATTCACTAGAACTAGTACATAGTTCTGCTTCTGTGTGAATAAAAGAGCTATATAAAGTTTCCCTTTATTGGATGGGAAACAAGGTGATGCAGTCTTGCAGAAGAAGAGGTGTGTGCATAGGGGGTTGATGGTTTAAAGGTAACAGAAGGTGAAGGCTTTTAAGTAATACTGTGGTGCTCAAAACAGAAGGTAAACATTGTACTCAGAGGTATACACAGAAGTATTTTCTGTATGCTATGAGAAAGTATTCTAGTAATCTTCATAGTCTAATTAGGCATCCTGGGGAATGCTGTGCTTGATTTTTGGCACTCGTCATGGAGCCCATGAAGCAACTGGAGAAATGCCAGGGAGAGCAGAGGGAGAGATCTCCCAGGAGACAAGTCCAAACCTGACAGAAGAAGACGGGCCTTCACATGAGATGAAAATAAATTGTGGAACTCTATGTCCCAGTTGTTGTGGATGGAAAACACGATTGCACAAATTCACAAGACACAAATTCATGAAGCATTGGCCCAGTGTAAAGACACACAGATTGCATAGGCTGGGAAGAGTACCCAGGGAAGGGTCACAGTGTACCTGTTCACTTTTTACACTTTTCAGATGTGAGAAGAAAACCAATATGAGAACAAACCTTCTTCTTTCACTCTAAGCAGAAAGTTCAGTAGATTCTGAATGCATTATTTGCGGTCAATGAGTTTGAGAGGTGACTTGATTTTGAAATTTTGCTCCAGTTACAGCAGTTGATGTGATGAGGGTGGTGTTAATACTGCCAAATGTCTGGCACGTACAGGCTTAGCCATATTTTGTCCTAATGTGATTTTCCTGTGTTTTAAGTTGGAATAAAAATTGCAGCTGCCGTTTTTATTTAAATTGCCTTGATAGTGGCTTTGTCTGTGTTTATTTCACGGACATCAGAATGGATGGTAAGGGTGGCCAATAGTGCCTTGAAAGCAGGATGTGGAGATGTGTGTGAGTTTGTGTATTTGTATATAGTCACCAAGGGGATGAAGCGTATTTCCTATTTAGTTGTGTAAAAGGCTTAAGTCTGAGATTCTGAATTGTCTGTATACTTTGACAGACTGGATGGCTGAATCAGTAGAAGGACAAGCAGAGGGGTACCATGACTCCTTTGCCATGTAAGGTAGAAAGACACAGAGAATGTGTGGTCAGAGGGCAGAGAAGAGGAAGGACAGTGCCTCTTCTGTTCATACCTTCTGGTCAATCTACATCTGTTCTGTGCTGGCCAAGAGTGTTTCTGGATGTGCTATGGTTGGGTTTCTCCCACTCTTCTGATCATGGAGGTTAGGGAAAAACTTTTGTATTTAGGTGGAGAAGAGTTTTTTCCTAGTTGTCAGGAAAATATCCCTACACTTACCGTTGCAGACTGAAGCTAGAACTTGCTAGCAACTGCAGAGTTCGGTAAAACATAGTTTTAATCACAGAAACGTCTGTGCATTCTGCCTTTCTTCTGTCCTCTGGGGCTGTGGTGCCCTGTCTCTTGACCAGACCCTTAGGTGATAAACTTTGGTCCAGTTTAGATTATTCCTCCTGTCCCCTTACATATTTCTCCATAGGCAGCACTGCTACTTTGCCTCTCTCTTCCCCTCTCTAATTTGAGTGCTTTTAGCCTCCAGGTTTGCAAAAACAACCACAAAGGATAAGGCATGGAGGAAATAGGGAGGAGGGTAGGAAGTGTACGTAGGGCTGCATTTAGGAGGCTTTTTGGAGCAAGTTCTCCCCTTTGCTACAGGCCTGTTGGCCTCATTTGCCTTTGGATGTCAGCCCAAATGCTGACGTCCCCTGGCAATCCCTGTTGTGTGTTTGAGTGCTGTATTGCCCCTCCTTCTGTCATCCTGGCCAAACTGAGCCATGACTTAACAGCAGTGGCTTACACTCTATATTTTGCGCTATTTGTGTAAATAAGAAGTGCTAATTTGGGTGATAGCTTTAGCATGATAGATGAGGAGTATAACATATTTAAAGCAAACTGTGAACTCAACAGATTTGCTGGTCTTCATTGAAGAGTGTTTTTCACTTCCTGGCTAGCTTAGGCCTTGGTATTACTGCTTCTTTTTTTTTTCTTCTTTTTTTAAAACACAAAAATAGTCTATATTTTGGATGGGAATAAAAATCTGGAAGGACATTGAAGAACACTAATTTTTATTTATATGATGGGAACTTTTGAAATTGATTCAGCAGTAGAAATAACTCCATTTGCCACTGCAAAGTAAATGCTTTTCTGTAAACATTTCTTAAGCATGGTTATATGAACGCAGCTGCCAGAGAAAAGATGTGGCATAAATTCAGTAAATCAATCTGAAGTGATTCCAGTTATATTTTTTCTGTTCTCACACATTAGTAAGAAGGATTGAGGACATAGGTAGAAAAGTTTAAGCAAGAAAATCTGTTTGTAGCAATACCTGCCAGATGAAATAGAATATAGAGTCAGTGCTGACTTTATGTAAATGAGAGACTGAAGTGCTGCTTTACTGATATATATTGGCACAAGCTCTACTTCGCTAGAGTATTGGCCAAGCCATACAGTCATTTTTCTAGAATCTCTCTCCTTTTTTAGGGGTGGAAGCTGAAACATTTATCACTAGTCCTAGTGGTGTCATCTCAAGAAGGGATAGCATAAGCTTCTGGGTTTGGGTCAGGCCCATGCAGTAGGAAGAATTTAAGATGCCATTGT